>OMPJ01029568.1:0-15325 GCA_900312935.1 Carapus acus
AAACTTTAAAAATATGTCTATCTCACACATACACACACACACACACACACACAAATTACTACAGGAAATACTCAAAAACACGCAGTAAAAATGCGTTTTATCGTGATTAATCACAGAAATTCAGAGATTAATCACGATTAACAATAAATCATGATTTGGCAGCCCTTACATGGTCATATCTATGAAGTTTACTCTCTCTCTCTATCTCTCTCTCTCTATCTCACACACACACACACACACACACACAAATTACTACAGGAAATACTCAAAAACACGCAGTAAAAATGTGTTTAATCGTGATTAATCACAGAAATTCAGGGATTAATCACGATTGACAATAAATCATGATTTGGCAGCCCTTACATGGTCATATTTATGAAGTTTACTCACACACACACACACACACACACACACCTCCAGCTCTTCCCAACTTCAAAAGTGAGACCTCTCAATGCTAACCAGACACTTGACCCTGAGTTTGTGTGTGTGTGCGCGTGTGTGTATGTGTGCGCGCACGCCTGCGGGCAAAGACAGCCAGAGCCCAAACAGATGGCACATTCATCTGAGAAACAGCTGTTACTTGGGATGTCATACCACACACTCCCCCGCACACACACACACAAACGCGAACGGACACTAATCCGCAAAGGAAACACACGCGTGCGCGCGCACAGGACACACACTTGCCCGCATACCGAGGCTCTCAAAGCAGGGAGCCCAACTCTCCCAGGCTGAGGGGACATTTTTGGGTATGAAAACCATTTTCATCTTTAGAGGAGAGGAAGTAATCACATAGAAAATTGCAGCCATGAGAGTCTGAGCCTCCAGAATCAGGCTGGAGTGATTACGGGCAGAGGATGGAGGATCTCGGCTTCGGCTTTGGACGCAGCTTCGCCCATTTTACCCAACTAATATCAGCTTAGGTCACAAGTCGCTAAACATAATGGCATCATTTTTGGTGGGTGGCCCTCCAGGGTGAAGAGCTTCCAGGAGAGACAGCAGCTGAGTTCTTGGAAAATGTGTAGGAGATCAGGAACCTGAGCATTGGGTGGGATTGGAGTTGATTGTACTATTAGAGATAAAGGTCATTCTTATGTCCCCCACATTTCTAAGTCAGTCTCAAGGTAAATCATATCAAATTCCCACGATCGAGAACCCTTCAGGTTTTCAGGTGGACCAGTCGGACCAGAATGACCCGACCTGGCTGCAGTGTGGCACAAGGTCCCTTGAATTTATCTCAGCCGCCAGCTGTCAAATTTCTCCGTTTACGATAAATGTTTGCGACCGCGTGTGTGACCGGCACTAAAGGAGGAAAACAGAGCGGCCGAGTGGAAAGGTGGCGCTTGTTATCTCTTGTTCCAGAGAGCCAGACGGGAAGATGTTTGTGTGTCTGCGCCCGTTTGGCTCCCATGGTGGTTATCAGGTGCAGTGGGCGACAGGAGCGATTACAATGACTCCCAAACTGATACGCTACTCCAGAACAACATGACAAAACGGGACAGGGCGCTTGTGTGCACAATCAAGTGTGTGTGTGTGTGTGTGTGAGCACTTGTGTGCGCGGGTTGGTGTCCTTGAGCAACACAGTTATTGATGTTCACACATGGAAATTAGCTCTTGAAAGATTTCCAGTGGTGAACTTTGACTTTCGTTCTGGAATAACAATAATGTAAGGCCCCTGGTTATTGTCTATTTTTTCTTTTTTTCTTTCCCAATTTCCCAACAATTTCTTTAATCTTTGCTCCGACTGTCGTTTGTGTTTGCTGGAATACGATGCAACACGCACAGGGACTTTACCAGTGAAATCAGAGCGATCAAAACACACTTTCATACCCTTGTGTGATCCGCAAAACAACTAACTCTTCCAGCCTGAGTGTGTAATATAGCATTTTTTGCTGTCTGTATCTATTTGCACCTCAGAACCTCCTTTCCAAGATCGAAAGTTGCACAACTGCAGAATTCAAAGAAAATATCTGAGAGTTGTTGCTGTTCTCAAATCCAAAAATCGGGTTGCAAAACCAACCGATGAGGATGTTTTTTAGCTGTTGCAGCGTGAAAAGCAAATCCTTTAAAGAAACATCTGTGCAAAAGGTTCATTTGGCTGAAATGTCTCCATCATTACGCCCCATTGTAGGCTTTCGCTGAGCTCTGTGGACTTGAAAGCTTTCTCCTCAAGACTTTCTCCAAAGTTATAAAATAAGGAAAATTCCCCTTATTTATAACTTACCAAAAAGACACTAAACCGTTTGAAATGTATCTAAGATGTGTTGGCTTTCCACCATGAAATAAAGTTTGCAAAATTGTGCTGGTCGATTATTTTTCAAGTCCATTTTATTATGGAATTGTTTTCATTATCGTTACATTTTCTATGATGCTGTTGTACTTGTGCAGATTTCAGAGTCCCCACAAACTTCACCTTCTAGGTTTATGATGAACAATGGCTGTAACATCTGTGATAGGTGCGTAGTAGAAGTGGAGTCACAATTGGCGCTGTTGGATTGAAAGTCTGTGGGGGGAAAAGAATCGATTCGACAGAGGGAGGTCATTTTTAAATGACAAGCGCAGGCAAATGTTTATGAGGAACAGTGGAAGTGAGGGAGCAGGGGCCTTTCACGCCTTCGCCGTTTACAGCTCCGACAAACAGCTTCTGACAGGTTTGAATGGGGTCTAACTTGACCTTTAATTGTGAGCATGTAGTCGGTGAAGGGAGCTTCTGATTTCAGTGCATCCCATCCAGGGAAAGGAGTTTGGTAGTATTCTAGCATTGAGAAATAACTCCTCTGGAACGCAATGTTCAATTGTCCAATTTTAGCATTAACCTGGGAGCAAAATGGGCTCACACATAGTATTTCATGGAAACAAATGTTGTATTCACCCAGCTAGGGGGCCGTGATTCACTGAATAAACACTGATGAAATCTGTGCTCACACACGCACACGCACACACACGCAGACACGACCACATGTGCTGAAACAGTTGCTCCGTTGGTGTTTGGGCCGGTGACAGTCGTCTTTATGGCTTTATTTAGGGTTTGTTTCAGTATAAAAGTGAGGTAATCAAGTGGACTCACACAGCAAATGGTGTGAAGATGTCTCACACCAGGGGTGTTGCTCCATCCGCCGTGCCTGTGATGTGTAATACAACACACACTCGCACAAACACACACAAACCTGGGGAGGGCACAGCTCTGGGCAGTGGTGATGCCTGAATTGTTTGGCCCAAAGTCTTGGAATCAAACTTAGGAAGGAGTTTCCAGGAACTAACAGGGTAGATGGTCCAAACTCTCAGGAGCAAAGTGGTCAGGGACAGGATCTGAGCCAGGCGAGTCCTGGTAAGACGAAGACACTGGTGACGAGAGGAACCATGACTGGAACCGCTAATCGGACCCAAGTGGGTATCCGAGGTATCTCAGTTGCAGGTTTCATCATAGCAACTGGTCTTGGTTGGCTCTTGGAGACATCTCACTCTTCGGCCAAGACCCCTGAGCTGAAAGAAGTTTCTTGGATGGGTAGCAAGACGTCGAAAATCAATCATTTCCAGTTGCCATGATTACGGTTCAGCTCTCGCTTGAGTAGCGATCAATTTTGTGATCCGACAGGTTAATGGGGAATCAGCATGACAGCTGCTGAGAAGCTCATTCATCTCCACGAAGACCTCCACCCAAACCTGGCCTCCTCCCACAGTTGTGGAGGGCGTCCAGACGTCTGTCCCGGCACTTCAATGTCCATTGAGAGTACTTCAATTGCAAAGCAACACTCTGCATGCAACATTCACATGCTAACATTCTCAGATTTTCCACACCTTTGGGACGCCAGGTTAGATTTGAACTGACCTTTAGCAAAGTTAGATGCTCATAACAGCATGGATACACTCTCAACAGAAAACCTTAGACTGCAAGGCCCCGGAAACTCACCCTACAATGAACTATGACCTCCACCAGCTTCTGACACACCTTCCTGCCTCAATTTCACACCGATAATTACCACTTTTCACATCAGTGTGGCGCTACCAGATGCCTCACTCAACTAAAACAGACAGTGGTCAAGCCTCTGACCTCCAACACAAGCTGTTCCCTTGGCTTTCTTTATCTCTAATCTCAGGCGAGCCAAGGTGGGTCACTAAGTAAGTCGAGCCATCCGTATATTCACTATCTGATAGTTTAAGTTTAAACCTGAGCTTAATTTTGGTCCCACCGGATCCTCGATCCTGCGGGGCACTTTCTGTTTGACCCCTCCTGGGCCAACTACTGTGAATTTGTGCGTAGAGGTAGTGATAGTGTTCATGGCCAGCTGGTTTCTGCCTCCCCGCAGCTCCAGGCAGCTCCCCAAACGCTGCTCACTGCAGAGAGTGTCACCTGCAGCCTCATATTAGCGACGGCTGGCTACGGTTTGGTTGCATCCTGGGGGGCAGAATCCTGGAACTGGAGATTAATCATTACTGCTGGCAAACATTAGCGTTAGCACCTATGGGACACATGCTAATGGCTCTCATATTGCAAGAACTATTGGTTAATTTAGTCAAACTATTTAGTGCCACTAATGACATTTAGACAAATCTTAATGTAGCGTTATGGAGTGTTTCCAACCACAATCTGTGGCCTTGGTTGAAAGACGAGCTGGCTGCAAAATTATTGCAGTGAGAGGTCACGCACTTTGACCCCTTTCAGACAATTGATACATATCTGGTTTTGATTAATCCATCCATCCGTCCATGCTCGCCTCCATTGCTCAGTGCTGACGATCAGAGAGGCGGCAGCTCCCTGGACAGCGTGGAGCTCTGGACTCTCCAACCAGTCCTTGCTTTGCCCGTCCATCTCCTCCCAGCTGACTGACTGCGTGAGCATTTTCGTGACACAGCCAGGAGGCGTCTTTTCTAGATGTCCAATACATCACAGGAGACAGCGCCTCCACCTCTACCCTGCTGGAGGAGCCGGCCACCATTGAAGACACCCAATGTGGTTGGTTGGGTTCAATGGGAAGAAGCACAAACCTCTACCTGGCCTCCAAACCTCCCTCAACTATTGGAGCAAACTTTAGCTGCTACAATGAACACATTTGGGGAAATCAGGTCACAACCCAAAACTTTCTGAAGATCCTTCAGTAACTCATTGACTTCTTTGAAAGATATTAAATTCTCTCACCATCTAACAAATCTAAGTGAATACAGACAGAATAAATCTTATTTCGTTTTGTATCTATTTTTTTTACCTTCTATTTTTTGCAGTTTGTGTATGATTTAAGTCACAGATGTGACTGGATACTTGTAATCGTCTTGGCATGTGGTCTCCGTGTATGGAATCATAAACGACTCCCTACTTTTCTTTACATCGTCCAAACATTGGCTCGGTGCTCAGTGTAGTCGGATATCTCCGCTCTTATCTTTAATGAGGATTTGCAGGACAGTGCGCCATTCACTTTTTATTGCCTTACCTCCTATTTTACGCTCCTCCACAGGTTTGACCTGTCAATGTTTCTGTCTTCTTGCCACCGATCTGATGGATTTTCCACCCTTGACATGTATTGCTGCTCCGTCCGTCTTCTCCAGGACTGTTGAGCCACAGCTGCTTTTCCCCTCGTATGGTTTTGGCATCTCTGCGATGTTTAACATATGAAAAACCAAACTGCTTGTCTAATGCAATGTCGAAAAACCGTTTAAAATGCAAGAGATGTGATTATGGCTGGTGGGATGAACCACAAGCTCAATTACCGCACAGACTTTGGCTCTGCCTGTGCCCCATGGCCGCCATCTTTGGAAAGAAATGTTTATTTAGCAATGCCAGCCAGTCTGCTGCACGTAGGACTCCACGCAAGAGTCCCTCAACTGCAGCAAGAGTCAAAAGAGGATTGATTCCTCTGTATGACAAAGGTGCTATTGGATGTTCAGTGAATAAGTGTAGGTTTGATAGCCGCCATTGTTGCAGTTATCATCTGTCTGAAAATTTGTCTATTTGCTGAGTGGCTCATAACACACACTCGACCGCACTCTGGCTACACTCTGAACATGTGATGGAAACTCTGCAGGATTTGCACGATACAGTAGGGTTGTCGGTGGCCTTTTGTTTTCCTCGGGGCTCCATGGTGTCATCAGGGGTTTCTACCATTGGAAAAAAAAAACAACAACAACAATAGCAATTGACAGTGTTGTAGCCAGTTGGCAGCATTCACCTCAAGACTCCTCAAGAAGAAATGATGCAAGATTTATTTCAGTCTTGGCTACAGATGCATACTGGAGCTCGCTTTTCAGTAAACATGATGCACACAACAAGACAGACGGACTCCACGAGTCATCACTTCAGTAATAATTGTGGGAGATCTTGTGCTAGCACAGTACATTGTACTTAAACAGTAATAAAGTTCTTCAATCCAAGCGTGTAGGAACACAGAAGTCTGGAAATCTTCAGGTTTACTTGGCAGATGAGCAACTTGCAAGCCAGGCCGACGTCCCGTCGCGAGCTAATATACACGCCGACCTCCACATGTGCTACATTTTAGCATGGAGCAACATCATAACGCGGCCCCCAGCCTGCTTATTAATTGATCCAGAATGTCCCGGATCCCCAAGAGCTCCTAATCCCATAATGGCCCGGGAGCAAACCTTTTATAATCACTACAGCACCGAGCTTAGGAAACATACGTAAATCTTCTAGGGACGAATAATATCGCAGCCGTGTTGTGGAGCTAAATTTCTCCATTGAGAATTATGTGCTCAGAACCCCTGCGTTGGATGAGGAATATTTGTGGAAAAAAAAAAAAAAAAGATTTCAGCGGTTGCCCAGCGATCTTGAGTAATAGAGAACATTTCCCAGAATAATATCACTACTGACATGGAAATGGGACAAAGCCTTTTTATGCATAAAAAAGAAAAAGGCATCGCCTGCCATTCTAGTAGAAAGTGTCTTCGGTTGTGACAGCGCCTGTGTGGACACAGCTGGCTGTAATCAGCTGATATTTGTATTTTCACTCCGCTCTTTATATTTCAAAGCTTGTTTATGTGTTACATTTCTTATGTACAGTATATAATTTTATTATTCGATGGTCGTGTTGCTCCACAAACTCACCATAAATCGGAATTTCCACAGATGCTAACATGGTGGGGCCAGCGGGGCCTCTGGATGATCAACGCTCATGTCTTGGCTCAGATACGCGTCCGTCCTCCTCCCTCGTCACATTGGGACACGAGGACGCCACCGGTGGCCTGAGTTACAGGACGCACGTCCACCACTGACCCCTATGAAATGGATCTCTTATCGTCCCCAGGCGTGGTTTCCCCGAAGATGCTGCTGAGGCTGCGTAATCCTGAGGTTGGCGCGATGCACATATTTGGGGTAGAAGCGCAACCTATATTTAGAGATGCTCATAAAAATGAGAGGTATGATAAATTTCACGTGGTTTTCCGGCATGTTTGCGCCCTGACGAGGGAGAGATGGGGAAGGCTCACGTGTTTGGCCGTGGACACGCGACCCCCCCCTTACCCTACGCACACCCCCGCCAACCTGTTATCACACGACAGAACGGAAACCAACATGGTCTCCAACAGCTGGGAGAGGACGCTGCTTGGCGTAGGATATAATAGATGCCTGGATCCCGAGTTTAAACCATTTACTGACACTAATAAACTTGTGAACCTTCCCTCTGCAGCCCTTATTCTACACGCGGCCATTATATAACACGGCTGGGTCGATGAGATTTGTGAGACGTCGCTGTGTCAGCATGGAATACGCATTTGGATGTGGGGGGGCGTGTGGGTGAGGGGTAGCCGACATCTCGGGGGCGATTTCACAATCAGTTTTAAGAAAAGGAGCATAATTGACTGAACATACAGAAACATAATTTAGGCCCTGTGGTTTCTGATGGTTTTACTTGGACAAATGCAAACCAGAAAACCCTACGAGCGCTATTCATCAGCCTTTGCCTTCATTGCCCCGCCCACTTGCAGCTGGTGGTATCGCAGCACGACAAGAAAAGAGAATCTTTGTAGGACAAAGGGTGCCAAACCACTAGCTCTGCTGATATCCTCCTTTCTCACGCTTATCTCTCTTTTTTTTGCCCCGTTCTCCTTTTGTTTGTCTTGAAGGTGTTGACGCAAACGCCACATACAGTAAATACACCTGGTTTCCATTTCCTCCGCTTTCCTCCCAAGGCCCCGAGCTCCCCACTGTCTTCTCCATCTCTGCTTCGTTTGGTGTTCTGTCCCCACAGTTCCATCTCCCCGTGGCCTCATCTCAGCTGCGTCGCAACTCATTATGGCTCTCACTCCGGTTCACCCTTACCTGTCATCTTAAGTTTACCTTAACGCTCACCAAGAGTCCAACACTGTACTTGCCCGTCACATCTATTTCTATCCAAGAATTTTCAAAGTGCTGCCGCTTCCAGATTACCTTTCAGTCCTAAAAACATTGGATTCGTCATTCCATTTTGAAAAAAGAAAATTCTTTATCCCTATATTCATATTTACATTTACATATTGTATATATCTATATATTTAAGTGTTTATTGTCTGCATATAGATTTTTCATTTTTTTCATTATTTTTTTGTGGCTTTTGCACTGGAAATCAGCACCTTAATTTCATTGCACAATGTAAATTGCCGTAATGACTATAAAAGATTCCTCATTCCTGATTCCCTTATTTTACCCTTAGATGGACAACTGGGGTCAAAAATGTGCCCAGGGGTTGTGAAGCCTCAATACCCGTATAAAGAAAAAATGTAATATATTCATATTCCACGTATTCCTCATTACACTTGTTTATAACATGAGACAAAATTTTTCTATATTCATGTTTTCATTAATTTTGAGAAAATTCTCAATATCTTTTTAATTATATTGGGGTAAAAAACGACCACACTCGTGGAGAAGTGTAGGTTTTGGTGGGTTGTGCATCCAAGGGTTAAACAAATTAGTACACTTTGCCTTAACGCTATACTTGTGAGTTGTCTTCTGTTTTGGTGTCCAGTCCACCATATTTGATTGGAACTTGGACTGGGACATGGAACCGTTCCTGTCTGTTGTTGTTCTGGGAGTCACACTGTCGATCCAACCACTTCTGTTTATTCTGAGTCTGTTGCAAATGATTCTGTACCTCCTCCGGTTATTTACAACAACGTCTCTGCGACTCCTTCATTTATCCTCTCCCCTTGGACCTCTCCCTTATCCACCCATTCCTTCCCATCTTTTAGACTGACCCCGTCTCGGCCTTTCAGTCCCCCGTCCCCTCGTCTGCCCTGTCTCCTGCTCTTAATGGGATACGTGGCCCTGTCCCGCCAGTGTGTGGTAACACAGTGGGAAACGAAGGGCCCCCATCACACCAGCCTGTCAATCAAGCTAACTCAACACAGACAGCAGCTCAGATCAAGCGGCTGATATGACGGCCCAGAAGTGGGTCATACTCTGGACCACAGCGGAGTTATTACCAAACCAACGTTAGCTATTATCGTTGCCCTTCAGGCAGACCTGCAGGTCTGCGTAGAGGAAGGGTGCCTTGGCGGCCTGATGGGAAGAAAGAGAAAATTAAGGCCAGTCAAGCCTCCAAAAGAGAAATTGATATTCTTGGCCCCGTTATATAAAGAGAAGTTTGTCGGCACTGGTTATGCAACAGCAGGTCACACACGGTCCAATGGTGCTCAGTGAAGCACAGGTTAATGGCCGCCACGGATGGTAGCTCCGCCTCTACTCCTGCTTAGCACCGGTCTACACTTTTATTGTATTACTCTGAATATTGTTGTGTTGATGTTTTAGTAATTGAAAAACACCTTGTACCAGAAGGTTGCTGGTTCTATTCTAGGCTTCTCCCAGAATGTTCAAAAATAGCGATAAATCAAATGTGTAGAATCTGTTTTCTTCAGGATGACACTTCACAGAAAATCTGAATGAATCAAGGTGTAAATGGATGAATGGATGAATGAATGAATGAATGAATGAGTGAAACCTTGCCGACTTCAGGTTAACCATGAGTCCGATTCAATACTCGGTCCCTCCATCATTGTTGTATGTCACAATCTCCTGCGAAGCCCGATGTGGGTCCGACGCGACGTTTTGACATTTGGACATTTCAACGTTTCAACCTTGATTCCGTAAACACGCTCTGTACTACGGCGATGTTGAGGATAATCAATTTGACCGTGACCTGCTGGAACTTAATGCATCTCAAATGTTGCTGCGCTTATTCAGGTTCTGACTAAGCCGAGCCGTCTGGGCCACTTTTGTCGTCTTGCTCATTCATCAGATAAGATCGCTTTCCCGCTCCCTCACTCAGGGCTCCATTTTTTCCCTCCGTGTTTGCCTGGAGCGGAAACAGCCGTACAGCACCTGACATCCAATGCTCCAGGTGCTCTTTGTGCATGTCGAACCACAGATCCCTCATTAATTATCGTGAACTCTAGATGATTGCGTGTTTTCCTCACCGTAGCCGACTCACCAACTCATATTGGCGCTTTTACATTAGTTTCTCGCTCTTGGGACTGTTGCAGACTTCATTTGCGTACCGATGTTCTGTCTTTGGCATGTGTTCAGTATTGGATGTACAGAATGTTGCAGCTGGTCTTCCTCAGCTTGCATGTAAAAATGCCGCTGGCAACATATCCAGCTCAGCATTTATTTGCAGCCTCCCATTTGAGTCCACATTGTGTCGTTGCTCCATATTTTTCAGTGGCTGAAATTGATAACACATGTTATGTATATTAAGCTATTGTTGATTATATCAATGAGCTTTACTTTAGTCCATCAGTCCACGACAGAAACACTTACTGGAGTGTGTCTGTGAAGTATACACGTGACATATTGAGGAAATTTACTGTGATTCATATAACTTAAACAAATATATGCGCACCTGCGATGGCCGGCTGCCTTAGTAGCACTGTTACGTCTCAGCAGGAGCGTCTCAGGTGTCGAATATAAGAGCAATACTGAGTAAAACATGAACAGAAACCCACAATTCCTGCCCAGGGCACACAAAGCAAATGTGTTTTATTTTTACTTTAAAGTGATGAACGGGTTTGAAAACAACCGTGTCATAAATGGTAACAAATGGCTGGTTAGATATGAGCCATTAGTTGGTAATTAGACGTATATCCAGTAATCCACATAGTTGTTTTTTGAGGTCTTTTTTTTAGAAGGTGCTTAATAGCTGCAGCTCTCACGTCTTAAATCTCTCAAAGCAGAGGTGAGTGAAGAAGGCCAAGTGCTGTTCAAACGTAACATAAGAAGTCATATGATGCTGGACCGCAGTGGACCACATTCAATGAAGTGGATTCAAGGCATAATGTGATAGTGCCAACATTAAAATCAATGTTTACAACCACATCGTTTTTTCGTTTTGCTTTTGGTGCCGGACGTGTCTTGAAACGGACCCATTTTCTGTCGTTCTGACGCTGTCAGTGGCGAAACATCCTGCAATTTCTGGGCAGTGCTGCGAACAGACACCGTTTGGATCTTCATCAGGAAGTATATCCGTGTAAATTGTACCTCCGTCCTTCCTAACGCCTGCTGTTTAACGCCGAGACAGACAAGGAAACCTGTCCAGTGTCCCGCAAACTCAGAAGTCCCCTCCGTTGGCCCTGAGGGGGAGATGAGTAACACCGCGTCCCGGCAAGCCAGCAGGAGGAGGAGCCGGGCGGGACGGAGGCCTTCTGACTTCTTGACGGGATTTGCCCTTAATGCTAATTAATGGAAATAACAATTAAGCGGGCCAGATGCAGCAGGTTAATGAGGGTCCGCAGCGCCCTGAGTAATCACGAGGTGCTGCGTAATAGCAGTGCGAGGCAGGCCTGTACTTTGGGGAAATGCACACAGGGGCAGGAAGGCCCCAATTACGCGCCCAACTTGTGTCGCAAGCTCACGCATCGAGCCGTAAAACCTCATCTTTAATTTCTGGTGATAAAGTGACTGACTTGTTGGAAGGTGGCGACGGTCAGAGGCGGGAAAAGTCCCGCCAGCGCTCACAAATCCCACACAAAACCAAAGTGCCAATGACGTGGGATCCATATGTGAGTTGTACGCTTCATTTCTCGGACGTCCGTTCACTATCCCGCTGCTCCCCGAAAGCCGAAACCTCCACCACCTCCAAACGTGTCTTCTCAGAGCAAAGGGCTCGCGGTCCGACGGGACGTTCGTCCGAGTAACGACCCTCTGGCAGTCCCCCTCTTAACCTAGAGGAGCGTTGTTTTTCTTGGACGGCGAGTGTTATTTAAGACGCTGCTGAAATTTGGGCATTCGAGCCTTATAACTGACCAAACCTGTCCTCTGCTGCTGTGCTGTGCAAGTTCTCCCACGCTGGTTGGGGCGTGGTGGACACCTGGGTTCCAATTTTACGACACTCGCGTCCACAAGAGCGTTGGATTTGTCTCTGTGGTTGTTTTCCAAAGTGGCCGCGGAGACGTTCTGCACGTACTTTGTGCTTTTGTATCCCGAACATGACGTGTTTACTGCAAACTTTAACGCCTCAGAATGAAATGTGAGTTTTCTCTGGTAGCGCGGAGCATAAATGCCTCACATCTACCTTCTATCATTTCTCCTCTGTTGTGCGAGTCCCAGTTCAGCATTGCTGAGATCGGCCAAACCGTACAAAGTCGGATTTGTTCTCGCTGGACGGCTCAGATCTTGTTTTCATTGAGGAGGAACCCTGGAGACTGGGTGGGCACTGCGCTGGTTTGAGTCAGTGACGTTGAAGGGAAGTTGTGGTTTTATTTCTTTCACAATGCGAGATTCATAAAACCTGAACATCTCCCTCGTCTGATTGGATTCTGCCATTGTGGTCCTTGATTCTATTACCCTCCTGTCAAAGGGGTTTGTGTCTTTTCTGGGAACTGTGAGCAGCGTTCTCCCGTCCTGTCCTCGCTGTGGGACGTCAGTGTCTCTGCTGCACACTGAGGCAATAAGTGTTGCATGTGACACCTAAAATAAGTTCACCTGAGAACCCTTGTGAGCACATTTATCCCATATTTTAGCGCTCTCAGTTCCCTAGGCTGCAGTGAGGTCCTTGTCACACCCTTACACATTTTTGGACTAAAACCTCTTTTCTCCAGTTATCCAATCATTTTTTTGGTGTGCCCAGTCATCAATTATCAGTTTTTTATGACATGAGAATTGTATTGTGAGGCACAAAAGAATTGAACCCATTTATGCACACGTAAGGACCCCAGAGGTTGTTATTCCTCAAAATTCTTATTATAGAAAATTGTAAGATATTCAAATTTCAGGTATAACTTGTAAAACATGTTTGTGACATGTGGCAACATTTTCCTTTATTTGTATTTTCATTCATCCTGAGAAAATTATCAATTTTTTGAGAATTGTAATTGGGGTCAAAAATGACCCCAGGGGTTGTTATTCTTCAAAATCTTTTTCAAGAAAAATCGTAATATATTCAAATTCATGGTATTCCTAATCAAACATGTTTGTGACACAATGCTATATTTTTCTTTATTTATGTCGTCATTCATTTTGAGAAAATTCTCGATATTTTGAGAATCTTAATTGGGGTCATATATGACCTCACTCGTGGAAGAGTGCATGCAGGTATTGGTAGGTAGTGCATCCAAGGGTTAAATACAATTGGGTTAGAACTACTAGAAAGTCAAAGGTGAGTTCTCCATTCTTGGGACATACAAATCAGTCTGATTGGCAGGTTTGAGAATTTTGATGTGGATTCTTGGCCCTGTTGCCAGTTCGAACTGGTGGTAACAGGCAGTGGGCGATCTAGGACCAGAGATCAACATGCTCAAGATGAAGATTCTGCCCCTCTCAGAAATATTTTTGTACCTGCGAAATCTCTATTTCCACTGAAAACTGGAAAAATGTTGTTATCGCCACCTGCTATCTTGCGAGCTCGTTATTATTTCCTGGCGCTGCCACTTCCACTGTGAGGAAGTTGCTGTCCCACACCTCAGCAACGCTTAACAAAACACAAGACCATAATCCTGCACATAAATCCGGAGAAATAACAGTTGGGACGCATTATCGCTCGGTTCAGATACTGTGACCTTATGTTTACCTTTTGATATTAATGAGCTGCCTCCATCTCCAGCACAACCAAGGTCAAACTACTGACCTCTGGTCAAAGCCGCGTCCTCAGACTCCGTCTTTTCCCCACTAACATTTATCTTCCGCGCTCTGTTCCTCCCGACCCGCGTTTAGCAGCCGGGGTTCCGCACTCTTCCCTCCCTGCTGTGCTCCTTCTCATCACGGTCCTCTGCTTACTCAGACCTCTCGCCTCACAGCTGGCCATGTTGACGAATCTGTTTTTCTACCAGCTACCTTCTGCCCTATGATCGCACGTGTTGTTTCTGCTATAACTTCTTACGGCCTTCGCTCTCAGCGGACGCCCGTGTTTTTCCAACATTTGCAGCATGTTCTCAGCCGGCCGGTGGGCTCGGGTTTCTTTTTTTAACAAATAGCTCCCCGCTAATTCTGGAAAGGCCTCAGATACGCGATGAGTGACTCGGAGGAAGCAAAATATTGTGCTAGTGTCAGAAGCGATGGCTTTGGCTGTTTTATGATAAGCAGGTTGTCCGTCGTCTGCGAGGGCAAGTGCACGACTCCGCTATGGTCAGCAATGACGATATTAACCTGAATGGCACAGTTTGGCCTCGAATGAGCGAATTAGAGATCAAAATTTTGCATTTAAGAATCATTTCTACACTTAAACAACGCTATCGAAACGCTGGACCACTTTTTTTTTTGCATCGTAACAGAGAACATCCAGATGTGAGCTTTGATATTTTCCTGGCAGGGAAAAAAGCGACACACCCTGTCTGTCTTTAACCCTGGTGTGACCTCTCTAAAACCACTTTATGTCGTTCCTGCTGTCATCCTGGCCCACATCTGCCAACTCCACTTCAAGCAATACGAAAGTGTGAGAGCAAAGCTCATCGCCACGCCCAGCTTCTCCCAGCAAAACACACACCGGCGTTACAAACACCACGGGAAAAAGACAGAATAGAAAATCTACATCTTGGTCTTGTCCAAGTAGATGTGGATTTATACCTGTCCCATATATGTGATCTCATCCGATAGTCAGATCGGTTAAAGTACAACAACATTTGCGTCTCCTGGATTCATTGACCTGCTCCTTGTCTTACTGGGTGTGGTGCTACTGTTACCATGACCCTGCTTTTTTTTTTTTGTGTGTGTGTGTGAGTGTGTGTGTGCTGCTGTCTGGCCGACATATGTAGAGGTCTGGCAGAGAGGCTCACCAGGGTGTTCCTCTTGGATAAGTGTGAGAAAGTTGGAGAGAGTTTGAGAATCTGTGGGCTCGGTCGGCGCGATGCACTTATCCAGGGTCTGATTTCCTCGGGACGCCGGCCAGGAGGGAGAAGTGCTGCGACCTGCTGA
>OMPJ01029571.1:0-13391 GCA_900312935.1 Carapus acus
CAGCAACACAAACACAAAAACACACACACAACCACACACACACACACACACACTATCTCTCGCTCTCACACACACACATACACGCACACACAGACACGCACGCACATACACACACACACGCACGCACGCACACACACACACAACAAAAGCAAGCCCCTCTGTCTCTCTCTCTTCTCTCTCTCTCTCTCTGTCTCTTTCTCTCTTTTACTCTAAGACACGTCATGCAAAACCAAGAAATGCAAACCCTTGCGAGTGAGGAAGAGACCGGTCCGGACAAGTTGCAGGGCCGTCGTCCGCTGAAACGTAACGATTAAAAAAATAAAACACGTAAAGGTTTCTTTTCTTTTTTTTTTTTTTTTTTTTTTGGAAGGGAAGAAGAAGCTGTCTGGATAAATCCTTCCGCAAAAAAAGGGAAAAGGGCAGCGGGTATGTTCTCCTCCTCTCCCTTATCCGAGCTCCAGGATCCCGGAGAAAGCGTGGAAGAGGGGAGAGAGAGAGGGAGAGACAGAGAGAGAGAGGGAGGAGGGAGAGCGCGAGCTCGAGCGCGAGCGGGGCGCAGTGATACGGCGATGCCGCAGTGCCGCTTTACAGGCTGCACGCTTCCTCCTCGGCGAGAATGAGTGCTGTCTACGGCCGGCGGACGAGGGGGGGGAGAGACACAGAGCGACGCTCGGTTTAGCTCAAAGTCTGCCCGCTCACATTTTCCACTTATTCTCCCCTTTCATTTGACTTTGTCTCCCACTTTCCCGCCACATCGGTCGCCAAGCAAGCGCCCATCAAGTTGATTGGGTGCTTGGTGACAGGTGTGAAATACAGCGGAGTGACGGCTATTGTCGTCATCCTTCAAGAAAAGTCAAGTTGGCAGCCTTTTTTCAAAATCCCAGATCAATATACAATTATACAGGTTTGGAAACTGTTGCCAAAATTGGTACATGCAACAAATTGTATCTGCAGGTGGGACAAATCTAAATAATTGGTAGAGGTCATGGTATCAAAAAATGAATGGAACTGAGCATCTAAGCCTTGTTGGTCCATGGTATTAAGGTATTTTGGGAACTGTCTCTCACCCTGAACACAGAGGAATTGATCTTTCAACACCTTACTTGTTGTTGCCTCATTACTCATAGACAAACTGGAAATTACTTAATTGGAATGACTGAATAAAGAAAGATACAAAAATCTACTAAGATAATCGATACCAACAACACAATCACTAAAAGTGTGACGGAATGCTTTTGGCAAAAACGTCCAAAATGTTGCCGAAACGTCGTCCGTCTGCTGTATAGGATGTTACTGTATGTCAAATTGAAATGACAACATCATATTAATCCGTCTGTCACTTGCCTCCAATGTTGATACACCAGTCTGGCTCAGGTGTCACATCATCATGTGTGCATGCAAGTGATGGTACAGTTTTGCTCAGGGAGACCCTGTGGCCAGCTAACTCATCTGTCCTTTCATCCAACACTAACAGGTACCAGACAGACCTTACAGCAGCAATGAATAATAAAACACAGCATATGCATTGCATATTCTCAATGTTGCAATTTCACGCTTTATTCAAGTGTTTTATTATTCACTGCTGCGACATAACTGGGAGGACCGCCCCGACAATGCACACAGGTGAGGATCAATGAGTGAAAATCAGAAGGGAGATGCACAAATGATTTAAATCTCACAATAATTTAAATCTCAGAACACAGAACAGCAGCACAGGTCCTGATAATTTTTTGGAAATTTTTTTGTATTGTTTTGGACCTCAGTATATTAGGGATGGAAAAACGTGTCTCTCTGACACTGGTTGATTTTAGTATTTATCACACTTGAGCCAACTATAATGTTGAGGGTGCTGCAGCTGTTTCATTACTTGTGGATAATTCATTGTATTGATATTCAATTGCCTGTATAAATGTTGCATGGAAAACTAAACATTGTAAGAGGTTACCATGTTTTGACATCTCTCGAATCCACTGTGCAATGCAAAGAATTATTTTCAGAGACTGGCTGAGAAACGAATTCAAAAGGATCTTGGATATTGGATCTTTTGTTGCTCAAAAAAGAACAGTTACTGTGGAGTGTAACTTACTAGCACAATCCTCCACAGGATATGAACTTGCCCTCAAAATCATTTAGAACAAATTAAAGGGGTACAGTAAATTTTTCCACACAACACAATATCAGTATCACAGTAAATTGCGGACAAAGGAGGGAATACTTAATAATAGCTTGTTGAGCTTAGTGTTATTATATCACTGTGGCCTCTTAACACTGATCAAATTTAAAGAGGGGTTGAAAAATGATGGTGTCACACCCTGTATGAATGGGAGTCGGTGACTGTTTCATTGTGGCAATGAATTGGTCTCCTTTGTGAACAGAGGATCATGGGTGGGCTGTGTATTTTTAGCCTGGTTTAATGATGTACTGTGTCGGTGTTGCAGAGCTGCTACAACACCTCTGTTCCCAGGCTGTGCCCAATGGAACAGAGACCCCACTGGCCTGTAAGAATAATGCCTGCGGATACACACACACTTGACCCTGTCTCATCTTCCAGGAGTGTCCTTTTGACAAAGTAGCATGGCAGGGGAGAGACGACAGCGAGGCAGCTAATTCAGCTCTCCCGGCCTCTGCTCATTAGGTAGGGAAGACAAATGTGCTGCACTCCCCTCCCCTCTGCCTTGCCATAATCAGCCTTAATTACACATTCGCTCCCAACTTTCTCTGCCTCAACAGCTTTGTTCACTTTTGCATCGCACTGTTGATGTGTGAGGTCGAACTTTACCGAACTGGACTTGTTTCTTTGAGCATAAGAGCAACAGAAGTTTACAAATGGCACCACAGAGTGAGTAAGGCAACATGCAACATTGATCCTCAACAGCCCTCAACACACCAAAAAGGTTAATCCTCTCTAAACACACCAAACAGCACAATAATCTGACCTCCAGCTGTGATTCTGGTAAAGGTCAAACACAAGGCAAGGGAAAATGTACTCATAAAAGAGCAAGGATTTGATTAATGTACAAACCAACAATCTTAAACTAACCAATCAACCCTTTACGAGTACGTTTTGTTTTGTGGCCGAGGTGTTTATCTCACACTGTGCAAAACCTCAAACAAAGAACAGGAATGGATGAAAGGATGAATGGTAATGGAGAGACGTTGGTCACAGGCAAGTACCCGCTCAGCAGCCACTCAGCTTCTCGGCACTTGGCTTCCCTTGAAAGAAACAATACGTGTCTCCTTCACACTTGTCGTTACATCATCCTTCAGTTGGCTGACATTTAGCTCCATTTTCCTTTTCAACATTTAGCTCAGACAGCAGATGGTGGTAATTAGACAATCAGATTCACAAAAGAGGAACACGCGCTGGCCTATTATCTAACACCTGTCTGTTGCTATCATTTACCTTTACCTTTATCTTTGCTAATCTAATCTATATGAGCATTAGATTTAGTTGTCAGGAATCTCAGTCAAGTGGGGTGTGTTATGACAAGACAAGCGTAATTCAATTTGAACAGCATTGTATTTATGGCAACAAAAAGATTCTTAAAACTAGAATGAGCTCATTTACAGCCCCCACCCCCCGCAGGTCTGCTTACAAGGCCTGTGATATGCTGTATTTTGTGCTCTGTGACTGAAGAACAAAAGCGCTTCATCTGTATCTGTGCAGAGTCTGACGGTGCACCATCACGCTATCTCACAGTGTTCACTCCGCGTTACATTCCCTTGACAAATACGATTTGTTGATGCTATTCATCAGGCGTGTCGTTGGAACTTCAGCATCTCAAACACAGACGCGCGCACACACATGCGTGGGAGGTGTATTATTCATCATTAGTGACTGGTCCCTGAAGGCCTATAATGTGGTTAGTACCTTTTGAAGTGTATGTTAATATGTGACAAGAGCACAGCGTATTCAAAGCTAAACTGTGCCATATGACCCTCACCCATCCCTTCATCCTGACACTGACCTCTGACCTCTAAAACACAAACAGTGTGCAGGCAATATTTCACTGACTGATGCAGTGAGAAACAATTAACACTGCAATTTTTTAAATAGAATCACAATTTTTATCTAAATCAGAGAGAATGAGGTTTGTTCTGGCAATAATGGCACCATGCTGTGTCAAACCTTGGTGGCCGTTATGTATGGGAGCTGTCAAAATTCTCTCTGTGCATAGTACCTCTAGTGGGTCACACCATTCATCACTGTTGACTATTTTAGACATTAAACACACACATTTTCCATCAAAGAGATGAGGAAGAAATAGGATTCTCAGCACATTTACAGAATAATTCATATCTTAGTGAAAGCTTAACAATAATCATAAATTGTTTCACTTTTAACTAAATTGTTTCAGTTGAAAGAACTTCCTATCGTACTTTCACTGCTCTGGGGATACTGCTGGCATACAGAATTAAAGTCTACTCGCTCTTATTTCTGTTTGGAAATTGCACAAGGTCACATCAGAGCAAAGATTCAGATCCTCTTGGGTCTCATCTGCTCCACAAATAGTTGCATGAGAGTGTCTGGATGGAATCTGCTCTGCAACAGGATTGATAAATACATTAAATAAGTTATGTTTAATCTGTGTCATGCCTACAAGTCAGCATATTCAGAGCTCATCATCCAGTGAGCTCTGCCTCATAGTAAATGTCAAATGCTGCCATTCATTGTGAGTGTCAGCTCTAAAGCAGTGTATCTGTAATTCTCTTATCTGTCATTTATCTGAATTGACTGACACATACACAGTCTCTGAATTGGGAGAACAGGCGTGTGCACTAGTTTTCCATCATTCATCTGCGCACGTAAATCAATATTGCTTTCCGCCGCGGCATCGTCATGTTTACTCTCAGCATCAACATTAAATGGGATCTCTGAAAACTCAAGACGACAAGACTTGAAAAAAAGAACTTCTGTAAACTACTAATCTAGCAAAACACGCTGATCTTTTTTAAATGGCACATCTATCACACGGTTAAGGCATCAGTCCGCTCTGCTCTGAGTAAAACTGAGATTACAGCATATGTTATTTATGTTAAGTGGAAACTGGGGCCTGATAGGAACATGTGGTCGCAATGATGAAGTTGTGGAAGGTCTTCTGAGGAATACTGCAGGGATTTGTGACAGCATTTCTGCTTTTACACTGTCATCTCCTCTGAATAATGAAAGGCTCAGATTAAAGTCAAGAGCGTTGTGCTCGCGTATGAATTATTGCTCAGACACAGATGACTTTCTCAGCCTGTTCGTATTCGTAAGTATTTACCCTGCACAGCAGACGTAAATATTTCCCGTTGCTGATCATTTCCTTGTGTTTCTCCACAGCCCGCTTGATTTATGCTGAAATTCTCCGTGATACTACTCCATTACTCCAGGGTGACTATAGCCCTCGTGCAGAAAGACAGAAAGCCGAATGTCAGAGTGCAGCTAACAGCTGCAGAAGCTTTTCCACCCACGTCCCACGACCAACAACACCATGCAAGAAGCATAGCATGGAAAGCTGCAGAAGATATTATTTTAATCCTTTTGTTAACCTTAGACCACCCCCTGCCATGTTACATGCGAAGGTAGGACTTTCATGGACTGTAAATACATTATGAAAAACTAATTCTATTTGTCAGGAGATGTGCCACACAGGGTCAGGGTGTTCCCCTAAAAGGGGAGTACAGGGGTATTTTCCAATTACTCTGTCCCATCTTCTTCCAATCTCAAAGGTGAGGGGAACCAATGTCTAACATTCAAGGTTTCCCCCTCCCTCCTGTCTTTTCTGCCTGCAGCACTAGCACAATTCACCCAAGATCAGTCTAATAGAATTTATATGCCTTTGGATAAAGTGCGTAATAGAAGATTAGATTATATGACAAAGTGTTTTTTGGGGGGTTAGGGAGGGACAAGGGAAGTTCAGGTGGAGGCGACAAGACAATGTCAGGGGGAGACCATGGTGCCACTCTCCATTAGATTCCCTGCACCCCCACCCCCACCTCCCCAAATGCAATGGGTTGCCAGTTTGCATTATTGAAGATGGAACGTTTCACAGTCATTAATTCACTTGCCCACCTACAGGAGCAGTCCATTACAGAAGCAGCCAGCATCATCAGAATGGAACCTCAGGGGTGACGGTGCTTTTACAACATGTGTTTCATTAGGTGCCCATAAACACACACTGTACGAGAAATATGGAAGCTGTTAGCAGTGATAAAAACAGTGGTCGAAGCGATGACTGTGGTCTCGCAAGTAACTCAGACAAGCAAGAAGCCCGAGGGATGCAAGTTGAATTGCTCATGTTTTCTATTTCCATACTGCAGAGGCATTGTTGCCGAGGATTTGGGCAGATTATGAGGATCAGTGGGATGATCTGGTGCTCTGTGCAGCATATACTTCTTCCAAGGATTCCGCACGGTTCCAGACTGTGGTTGCAAAAGGACACCAAAAAGCCTGACTAAATATAACAATGCCTCTGTCTGCTTAGAGGACAATGGGTTGATTGGTGTCACTGTATTGCAGCGTGGCGGCTATTATCCTAGACAGCTCATCTAATCTCTCCCAGATGTATGGATGTGGAAATGATCTATCACGGATTTCAATGTAATCATCTAACCCTTGAATTTAAGTTTAGAATTCATGAATTTATCGAGCGGAGGCAGTTTGATTTTGTAGGCCACTTCAGATCATTTTAGAACTGAGGAGGTATCTTTGATGATGATTGAAATATGTTCAAAACCAACAAGTCCAGTTGCGATTGCAATTCTGCAACTACTTGGATACTACGACTTGGATGATAAAGAACCCCCTCAGACTTTGAGGTTCCCAAAACAGATACATGACATCTAGAGATATGGCGCACACCCAGAACTTTTCATTGCTTTGTATCGGTGTAAGCCGGGGAGCTATTGCAGGCTTTTCTGTGGAAGCAACAGTGGAATTGCAGACTATGAAAAACACAATATGCCGTTGATATTATATTGTGCTCTGCAGCAAATTCAGTGTGTGACAGAGGCATTTGAGAGTGTAGCTTTCACGAGCCAGTGGACCCACTTCATGTAACACAATGCACAGGTCATTGATCATAGTCAGAGTACGCTGGAAACCTTTTTTTTTCTCTGGCACGCAGACAAAATGAACTTATTCAATTTAAAGAAGGCACCCACACTAAATCATAGCAAAGCATTCATGTGGCATCGAGCACTGAGGGATGAGAAGATGGTCATTGAGTTATTATGTAACTGATAGGGACATAACAAAACAAAATCCCAGCAATGAAACTGGACATTCCTACGGGTGAGGTCTAACATTTTTTTTCCACTGTCCACTCAGATTCCCAGAAGTGTCTGCTGAATTCATACTAACGGTGTACAACATGAACGTCCATCTGCACTGGCTCAACTCATCTCAGCCCTCGTTTCCCCCATATGCCGGGCTGCTGAAAATATCTCCAGTTCTGCCATACACCACAAATCAGTCATCTATCTACTTGCGCATCCATCCTTTCATCAGGATAAATCACTCATTTATTGACAACATCGACCCCTTGTCCTGCTGCGTGGTGCCAATGGCTGTCAACGGGAAAAAAGCTGTGGACTTAAACAGATCAGAAGGAATTTTTTAGAATGTCACTTTGCTAAAATGAAGGTACTGAGCCCTATTTAAGGCACATTATCATCCGTCTGTGTGGTCAGATGAGGCTTAAGGGTTCAAACGGAAGGTTGTAGTGAAGTGTGATTGGGAGTTGTCAGTTTTACAGCTGCCGCACTGCATCTTGTTAAAGTGGAGACAAATTAATATCAGAGGTGTTGGACATATTAATAACAGACATGTTGTATTTTTATAAATTTGACACCACTGCCAGGGAATGTTAATAGCCTCTCACAACTGCGAAGAAAGTGTGAGCGGAGAGTCTGCAGGCTCACAGTTACTCGATCTGTGAAACACAGGCAGAATGAACAATGGACTCACACACACGCACGCGCTGTGCACCGGAAAATGACCTGATTTACTAAGAATTTAGTAAGAACGCCAGGAATCAGAACCTCTTCAAGCTTGGCTCTTCACAGGGGTTGTAGGTCAAGCTGCCTCTAGGGCTCTGTGTAGGTCCATCTTAATAATCCAACCATATCAAAGGGTGAAAAACAGAGAAAAGACTGGCTTATCCGGAAGTCAGCCACCTTTGAGTTCCATTGTCAGGGAGTCAAGTTTCCTTGACCTCGCCGTCCATCTGAGCGAAGCCGAGCACGGTTGGCTGGTTTCGTTTCTGCTGGCAAGGTTGGACGTTTCAGCATGAGGCAGACGGAGCGTGGCGTGCTCAAATCAGATGAGAAATTATCCCTAACATGAGCACACCATCATTTGCTGAAATGCAACGTGTAAGGTAAAACAGCTGACATGGCTATTTAAGTCCCATGCTTGAGTGACTTCAGCGTAAGGTTTTTCATTATGTAAGTGGTTCATTCTGTGCTAGTTGTGCCGTGTCACCTAAACGGTGATTCTCACGGTCGGGTCATCAACCAGACAGCAACCATAAAGCCATCACACAAAAAGGAAAATGGGAGTAACACACATTAATGATACTCAGTTATCTGTAGATCATGATTTAATACATCATTATCATATCACCAGAGATACAAGATTGTGAATTCACGATTCTTTTAGTTGAGGTAAGCAAAGAATGGAAACGTTCCTGTGAAGAAGAAATACAAATGTACAAAGGATACACACATTTCAAGTTTGTTCGTCCTTGATCAAAGTTAAACATACTGTACATAACATGCCGCTTTGTCCTTCCCCTGACTTTGTTCCCCGCCACACACGATTGCTGAAACACAAAGACATTCAAGGAGAAAAATGGTAACAGCGTGTTTGAATGTCAAGGAAATTAGATCATGAGATTAAATGATCAAGGCAAATCTCTGCCTCGAGTTGATGAATTGGCAAATGAATAATTAATGATCTCTGAGTTCATTATATCATTTTGTAATATTGATAGAAAGGGTACTTCTTAATTTATGTGGATTGGCTCATTTTGGAAATGTTCAGTTTCAATATTTTGGGGGTTCGTACGCTCTTGTGCATAAATCAGCTAGTTTAATGTTGAAACACATTGTTTGTTTCCACGACTGCAGTTCTTGCCAAATATTGCCACTTTACCTCAAAGCTTTCTCTGGAGTCACTACAACTCCACTAATTGACTTTTGTCACGGGTGGAGGCTGTTTCTATATTTATTTGGTAAAATGAGGCTTGCAAAATGATTTTTACATCTAAAAAGAGCAACCGGGGGTTGCCATGGTAATATGTCTGAGATCTTATGCTAAGTATATGTGGCTTTCTGCTCCGTATCTCCGTTTGTGCAGGTTGTGATCACACAGAGCTTGTAATTACATACCAGAGTGGCACAAACCCAGCAGTAATGGAATACTTCTGAGGGCTTTTGCTGGTGCCGGATGGCATAATGAATACACTGAGAGCGGCGAGCACATTGATCGCTGGCCCACACCATGTCTTAACGCTCACATTAGAGTCCTATTCGACAGGAGCACTGGAAAATGGCAACCCGAGCTGAATGGCAGGCTGCAAAACAAATTGATGGAGTGCTTGTGACAGATGGAGAGCAAAGTGGTCCAATCTGGCAAACAGACAAGAGATATGTTGATAAGAACCTGCTGGTTGTCATTTCCTCCGACGGAGTCGAGCCGCAGCTCAGGGGCCCGGAGCTGCGCAGATCTTGACCCAAGCTCGGATGAGTAACTCAGCGTGACATAATCGTTTAACCATCCAGCGTGAACTGAAGATGTGGCGTCCGATGTGCTTCCAAAGAAGGAAATCGTAGCCCGTCAGACGAGAGGGCAACTGATTCCTTTGTTATTCCACCTAATGTCATCAATGCTATGCATGTTATTCTCCCAACCCCCAGGAGTGTGTGTCGCATATCCATTTAATATCCTGTAATACCGTGTTAAAGTCATTTTAGCGGTGCCAGATCTCAGTGGGCATGTCCACCCATATGTACAATGGGGAGGGCAAATGATTTGAGCTCAGCAGCGAACAATAGATCTCAGGAGGAGTGTTGAAGACAAAGCTAGCCCCGTTTGCCCAGCATACTAATGAGAGCCACGCTTAAATACTGTGAGCATAACATTAGTCACACACATTATAATTCTCCCTACCACATTTATCTGAGCCAACGGAAATCAATGTCCTGCTGTTCTTTTAATTGCTCTAGTCGAAGAGATCCCTCTGACACACTTGTAAGGTCAATGGCGCAGCTGTTGAGTGGAGAGATTCAGTATGTGCAGTTCCGACATAGCAAGGAATTCTCAAGTCTCGTGTAGTATTTCTCCCTGAACAGAGGATGTGGTCCCTCCGTCTTCTGCCGTGTCCAGCCCAGGGGTGGCATCATCTCTGTCCTGCTCAGACTGGCTTGTCTGCGGATGATGCACTCTCAAACTCAGTCGTACCCTGAACTGGACTGAAGACTTTATGACATGACAAGTTTAACAAAATAAGACAACAAACCTGACCAAGTTAGAAAAGAACATTTGAGCAAGACGAGTTTGACGTGTTGAATTAAAATTGTACAGTTTTACATAATTGTTATATATGTAAATTGTGATAATATAATAAAATAATATTTTGAATTATTAGATTTTTAATATAATATTATAAATTATCAATAATAATATAAATTGTATTTATAATGTATATATTGTGTGTTTATATTCTTCTGTATATAAAAAACTCTCTTTCTTCTTTCATCTTTTCTCTACTCAAACTACTTACACCAGAATGCAGCACCTTAGTTTCATTACACAACTGAATTGCTGTAATGACAATAAAAGTGTCCTGATTCCTGATTCCTGATTCCTGAATTGCTTTTTTTTCGCTGCATTACAAATTGGATTTAATTTCCGGTATTGGCTCACGGGTGTGATTTTGGCTAGCACAGTTCTTGTGTGACCATATAATATGTAACATAAACATTTGGCGCATAACAATTGGATTTAGACACATTGAAATGAACATTTTGTGATGTGTTGATGTGGCATTTCTGTACATTTGAAATGCCTCCAGTCTATCAGGCATTTACACTCAGATACTACACTTTTCAATTAGCACGCTGTCAAAGTAATGAATCACGAGCACAAATAAAATAGAAAAAGTGCTACAACTTCTGTTTTGCCATTTTTTAATCTCTCATCTGTTTATTACCCCGTCCATCTGTGCATGTTTATTGACTCCCATGCTGTATGTGCACCACACACACAATGTCCGCTTACACGCTCCCCAGCCCCTCCCCCCGTGTGTGTACACAGCGTGCTGACAGCATGTATTCCCTCCTCTCAGGTTACAACTTCAGCTCCTTGTGATTGCGGTACAGCGAGGAGGCCATAAAGCCGGCTGTAATACCATTCATCACACCATTTTCAAGTGGGGCTTTGAAAGAGTGAGTGTGCCTTTCCAATGTGTCTGGTGTTACAGGGGGGTTAAAGAAAAAAAAACCCACAAAAATACATGAAGTCAGAAGGAGGCAGAGTGAGCAATACAGTGATTTGAGGCAAGAAGAGGTGAACAAGCGGCAGGGGAATTGGCAGTGTAGGATTAAGATCAGGCGAAAGCTACAGCGCGTTTACGGAGACATCAGGTGTTCCCACAAGCGAGGGCAATAACTAGAGTAATCAAAGGGCGTAAAAGTTTAATGTCAAGCTTAGGATTTTGCAACGTGGTAAAATAAAAGATGGGAGCAGGCTGGCGAACAGCGCGCCCACATCACTCAGTGCTCTGCTACATGAGCCCCCGATGTCCAAACTGACAAATAAGACGGATTTTCTATTTCCGCTCCCGCTCCTCAGCCTGTCCTTTCAAAGATGTCGGTCATGTTTTATTCAGATCCATCCAGCGAAGCCGAGCGCTTTGCTTAAGCAAATTAGAGGAAGGGCAGGACCGACAGAGAGACGTACAGATGTGGACGGCGTGGGATGGTGTGGACGCACTTGCCTTTTGTCCTTGAGCGATGACGCATGGGTGTTGTTTAAAGCGGGAGTTCGCGCGGAGCTGCCGGTGATAAATTGCGCTGTCGCTCGGAATAGAATCAGAACTGAGCCTCTGAGGAACAGAATCAGGGCAAACGCATGAAGTCCTCCTGCGCTGAGACGTCTTCATGCTTATGAGGGTCCCAACTTGGAGTCGATGGAAGTAAAATAGGCTTGAGCTTGGGTTCGTGTTGCCAGACACAATTCTTCTAGTGTGTAGTGTGGGTGTGTGCCAGTGTATGCAGACATGCAGCTAAGCAGTAGATCCAGGTAGAAACGTCTTTTCACCCAGTCTCACTACTTTTTTTTGACAAATAAATCATTTTGAGCTCAAAGCCTGCATTTCATCATCGTCAGTTTAGGATCTGGGCAAAGGGATGATATGTGTATGTGTTTATGCATGAGTGCGGTTGCTCAGCCAGTGGACATATCGATTTAGTTGCTCCTCCAAGAGGCCTTTTCAGTTTTACCTCTTCTCAATCTTGGTTTTTAAGTTTGTGTGCCTTGGCATTCGAGGAACAGTGGGATGGACCTAGAAGCGCAGTTGTCCAAAAACCAGAGGGTTACTGGCTTAGTTACAAGCTGCTCCCTGAGAGATTTCCAAAAGTCCTTTGGCAGCAGAGATCCTAACTGCTCCCTGAACAGAGCAGCTCAAGGATCCTGAAATAGTAGAGAATGCATCTGATGCAGAGGAGCAATTTCTCAACACTACAGATGTTTCTTTTACTTAATGTTGGACTCCACAGTTGCTGTTTGAATTTCTCCCGGGTTAATAAACTCTGTGTAAACACACAGACAGGCACGGCTCCCTGTTTTTGGTTTGTCAAGGTGCCAGCGCCTTAAATATAGCCTCCTTCACATCCACAGCCACAGTTTTGAAAGCAGCCTCTTGTAAAGTGAACTGCCATGATACTAATTGTTTCATTTTCCCCCTGTCAAGCTCGGCGTGCGTCAGCCTTCGCAATTGTTCGGGATTGTCGTGACAGCTTTGGCAGCTGCATCTAATTACAAATGAAACCCTCCCATTGACGGTGGGCGGTGGAGGGCTGGCCGTGATGGGTCCACAGAGGCTCGTGGAGACAGGGGGGACAGGAGACTGGGTAAATAGAAAGACATGAAGTCGGCGTGTGGTTAAGGTTAATGTTGCTGTTAGTTATCAGAGCTAACAGCGATATTAGCCTGTAGCAGTGCAAATTTCCATAAATAAACATTGACAGCCTGTTACACCACATTGAAAAAACGAAGGCGTGAATAATGTCTACATGCCATTTCTCTGTTGTGTGTGCGTGTGTGCGTGTGTGCGCGCGTGTGTGTAAGCATAAGGTTGTTCAGTGTTGCATGTTATCATAGCCCAACGGATGTCAAATTATCC
>OMPJ01029572.1:0-13341 GCA_900312935.1 Carapus acus
TCCCCCTTCGCAGGGAATCGCCCCAACGTCCTCATTTTCCGACCACCCCCCACTGTTTCTAAATATACTCTCCTCTCTGGGCTCGTGACTGTAGAAAGCTGCGAGGCTGAGGCATCACCGGCAGAATATGAACACATCGACCCCCCTCTGTGCTGCTTTCAGCGCTCTGTGTCGTTGCCATGGCACTTTGAACCCTTTTCCAGTGAGGACACAGCTCGGCCTAATCCTAACAAAAGAACCAAAGCTCTCAGTCCCACTCCTCCACTGCACTGCAGTGGGAGTGTTATCACAATTTTCTTGTGAAATCGTTTTGTATATGTACAATTCACATTTAGCCTTATTCCCTTGGCAAAAATAAAGTATGTCTTTTCTAAGCTTAGATATCGTTCTGTTGTACTGTTGCTCTCACTATAGCCAATTTGCGTACTTAGTGTTGGAAGTGTGTGTGACTCAGGGAAAATGTTGCCAGATTTCATGGTGCATGGTCCACATTAGCATTGATTTCTCCTGGACACCATTAGCTTAGCTCGGAAGCAGATGGAAAAGACTGGAGGTGTGTGTGACTCAGGAAAGAGGTTGCCAAATGTTATGGTGCAAAGTCCCCGTAAGCATTGATTTCTCATGGATACCATTAGCTCGGAAGCCGATGGAATGAAAAATGTGGTGGAACAACTTGCACTCAGACACATTGCTGCAGTGACTGTTTTACTTCACAAAATGAGAACCAATGAGAACAAACATAGCAGTAAAATGGAACACTTGATAGCTGGGGACCATTTTAGAAATGTAAATATCTACACATTACACACCTTTACTAATCAAAATGACAACTTTTACCTTGGTGTTCAACTTCTAAGTGGGTTGCTGCAAGGAAACACTATGACTGCAGGTGAAGTCAACGGTAGTTTGTGATGTACACATTTGACCGACTGGAAATAACGGGGGGACTGTGGGGACTGTTGTGTCCATTTCTTCGTGAGCGGGGCTGTCTTCTGTTAGACCGTGAGCTGCGCTGCCTCCTTCACGAGAGGTTTCAAGGCTCCAAGATTTCCCAGGGGAGCCGACACCCCCACACAGTACCACAAATCACCTTTACAGCCTGCAGGAGCGCTAAAAGACTCGATCTCTACTCCGTCCTCACAAAGGAATCCTGCAAAAAATGACAATCAGACAAAATAGTCACTTCTCAAATTAAGCTGTTACCCAAATACATAGTGTGGCATAAGGAGAAGGCAGCAATTTTAGCTTGCGATTGTAATGTTTCCACTCCTGGCAGCAGCATTCCAAACATAACAACCCCATTGTTAGCTACCTAATCCACAATTACCACGGACAATCACCTAGTGTATCTTTGAAAGAAATGTGAAAACCCTTTAAAAAGAAACACACTTTTCATGCTGCATCCATTTTGGTGGACCGAGGCCGGCTCTTTGCAGACACGGCATTACTTGAGTATAATAGGGACACAAAGGGGTTAAAAGGTCAATGAAGTCATGTGACCCCCCCCCCTCAGCAGCTGTGAGGCTACTCAGAATTGATTATCAGATTATGCTATGTGTCGACCCCTAATCCTCATTGTTTACTGCAGTCTTGAAATGCTGGAAATGTGCTGACAAACTGCAAGTAGTCCTGGTTGTGTCTTACCGGCCACAGAGGGCAGGATCTGAGGACTGGCTGCGGCCTTGAGGAAGAGCAGGTTCCCAGTGAGAGCCACCGGCTGTCTGAACACGCTGCCGCCCAACTCCAGCAGGATGGGCACGCCGCCTTGGATTGAAGCGCTAGCTTTGTAGCTGCAGCCGTTAGCGAAAATCTCCACGTTGCACACTCCGCTGGCAGCTCCATCGGAGGGACAGTGGTCTTGGTTGACCTGCAGAGTGATTTGACGTGTTAGAAAGAACGAACTGCTGTGTCAGACAAATTGCTGTTGTTGGGTGACGTTTTGTCAGCCTTTTTTTTTTTTTTCCAGCTATACCGTGATCCCGGACTCCTTGGCGAGCCTCAAAACATTGATGAGATTTATGGACCCATTCGATTCGTGTCTCAGCAGTCCGATCAATACCGCTGCGCTCATGTAATTAGTGGAGGCCTTCATGCAGTCCCCTGTTTGAGAGACAGTTGTACGCTTATTTACTTGGAACTTTAACCACACAAAAACCAAATATCTACAATTGAATGACGCTCTGAAGGAACAGCCTTTTCTCTTTCACTTCATGTGCGATGACATCTTGAATACAAACAGAGATGACAAAGATAACACACGCGTTGCGCAATGGGTCAATGAACATCGCAACAAAAGACAGTTGGCCAGCACTGGTCCTATTGGAGGTTACTGGGATACAGAGGGGAAGAACATTCCTTTCATGGTAATTAGTTTTCCCCACTCACAGCTTTCCCAGCATGTTTACGTAGCTGGGAGGTTGGTGTAGATTCCTTGCATTTTCATGACAAATGAGCTTAAAAATGCTTGTGGTAATTGTGGTAACTGCAACAACTGTGTCCAAATGTTGAATTCTGTGACGATTGAACCACAACAAATCCTCAAATTTTTTCTGAATTTTGTTGGTACCTTTAGTGGTGATGTGGACCTGGCTGAACGGTGCCTTGGAGGTGCTGCATGACTGCAGCACAGTTCCGACAGCCTCTCCAAGTTTAATCCACTGATGAGATTCCTGGGAAAATGTGCTCGACAAAACCTGGGCATTCACCTGCACGGAGAGAAATAACTTATCAAAAGATATAATACACACAACATCCAGCCACGCACACCAATTACACTTGATTATTGAGCGGAAGTTTCATCGATTATATAATCAGAAGACGTAAATTTCCAAAACATTGCATGGCTTGTATTCACATTAAAACATGTCTGATGTAGGCAAGAACCCCTTAAACCTTATTCATATGTAAATGAAGAGGAAATACACCACACACATATTCAGGAGGAGCCACAAATAATGCCTTTAACATAAAACCAAGCGATCAAATGTTAGTACATGTCAAATGATTGGTAGCAACAAAGCTTGATGTTTCCCTGCTCCATCATGGAAAGTGCCTTGATATGACCTCTATTGTGATTTGGCCCTTCAAAATACAATCAAATTGAATTGAATTAATGATTGCCTCACTGATATTCGAGGAAGAATCTGGAAACGCACACCATGGTTATGTGTTCACGCAGCCACACAGTTTTGACCAGCCCTATCAAGCAGCATTCCGATCAGCATAATGTTGATGCACAATTTAGATCAGCGCAAATTAATATTTACTTTGATTCATTCATCCTAATGAATTACTTTGGGTGTAGTTCTGCGAAGGCTGTGGTAGTTTATGCTGGTTCTGCATTAACAGGAAAAGTGGAAAGCCTGTAATTCCAGTCTTGCTCGTACACCTCTGGCCAGCTTTGAAACACAAGGTGATTCCTAAGGATAATTACAGACTGCAGCATAAGCGAGGGCCAAAATACTGCAAACACTTTCAACCCACAAGAATAATTGGTAGAGCAGATCCCTCCCACTCATATTAGCATTTCCTGTAATGGGACACCCACAGAAACAGGTCAGAACAAACACACACACAAACAAACACTTCATATGGCCTCACAATTCTGCTCCATGTTGGCAAGAGCCTTCAGATAACTTCTGTTATGATTCAGCACTACACAAATTAAATTGATTTGACTTAACTCCTCGAATTGGTCTGAGTGTCAAAAGACTGGCGTGATTATTGTTAAAAATCGATGGGCATGTATCTCACATGCAACGTCACAGTGGGCCTGTTGTACTTCATTTTCTCCAGCAGATGTCAGCACTGCCGAATAAGATGATGAACGGGGCTTTGTGGATCGCCTATCAAATGAGTTATTTGCCAGAAACATTTGACACATTCATGTCACACCATCACTTCTCGTTTCTACACTGGAAATTTATTTCACATTGCTCTCAATATCATTGCTATCATGCCCTCAATTTCACCCTGAAGTTTTTTGTAATCATGTACAGAGACGTATGAATTGACTTATGGTTTCTGTTGAGCAACATGGAGCTGTTATACACTGTTATATATCGTCCTGAGGATCCCCAGGGTCAGAAAAATGCACAAAGAGGCGACAGACGACAAATAAAGCGGCTAGTAAAACCTGTGTTACAAGGTCTTCAGTAAATTGAAACCAGGTCATAACAGAGATGCTCTCCAAACAGGGGACAGCCATTGCAGTAATTATTTCTAAAAATTCTGATGATCTAATAATTTGGCTTTTGGTAATTAGGTACTTTTTTTAGTCGGACCAGGGTTTTGTTTAGAGGGCATGGACTCCCAAATGTGTCTGTAGCTTCATTTTAGTTTTCAAATAACTTAGGAGTGAGAGCTTACCGCTCCAACCAGGCTTTTGCCCTTCACCATATCCACTATCTGCAGGGCGATGTCCTGTCCACAGCGTGCCTGTGCCTCCTTTGTGCTTGCACCCAGGTGAGGACAGCTGATGACATTTGGATGGTTCACCAGAGAGCGATTCGTAGGAGGCTCCTACAAGAGACCAGACATCATTAATAAGTAGAGACATTGAACACTGAATATATGTGTGAAATGGTGGCATCAAAGGATATAGTTCTGCAATGATCATGTACACAAACACACTGACTGTAGAGAGGTGTATATCTATATTCTTGCCTCCACAAAGACGTCAAGTCCAGCCCCACCACACTGCCCAGATTCAAGAGCTTTGAGCAGAGCAGCCTCATCGATGATGCCCCCACGTGCACAGTTTACCACCTTCACTCCTGTCTTGCACTTCGCAAATGTTTCATCATTAAGAAGACCTGTGAAAAAATAACAAAAAAATATATATCCGAAGTCATTGAACTAGTTCCCCAACATTTGATGCAAAAATAGCTTTTGCTGTTGACTGCTGGCTTACAATGGATGTCTGTCATTGTTACTATGCAGCCTACATGGTTTGGACCACAACATGGTGGAAATATACACACACCAGGAGGGTGTTCTTAGAATCCTTAGCCAAAGGCACAACTGTCAGTCTAGTCCGCAATCCTAACTGGAGCTTGTGTGCAACTTAAATGGAATACATTGTCATGAAATGATGACTTGTGTACCAGCACATCCTCACTGACACTCACCAACAGTGGAGGGCATGAGAGGAGTGTGAACTGTGATGTAATCGCACAGGGGCCATAGCTGCTCCAGAGACATCTGCTCCACTCCCCAGCTGGCTGTGACCTCAGGTGGAGTGATTGGATCGTAGCCGATTGTCTGACATGAAAAATATCGCTCATGTTTCATAATGATGTCAAACCATGGTTTTCCAAATATTACAGCACTGTCTCCATGTGATGCAGAGGAGTCTTGTCACCTACCCTCATCCCAAATGACTGCATTCTTGAAGCAACTTCTTTCCCTATTCTTCCAAGTCCGACTATTCCAAGCGTTTTGCCGTAAAGCTCTGAACCCATGAACTGCAAAGTAAAACAGATGGGGGTGACCCACATAATGAAACTGCAGACTCATGTGTCAGATGTGATTAGAGCTGACTGGGTGCACTGTACTGAAGGAATCCATGCAGCAGTAACCCCCTCTCTGTTCCAACTGCAGAGCCATTAAAGAGGCACAGGGGAGGAGGGACTGCCTCCAAACTCCGCATACCTTTTTACGATCCCAGTTCCCAGCTTTCATGGACATTGTGGCTTGGGGCACATTTCTAGGAAAACAGCAACATGTGAGTCACATTTCCTCCAACACAAGTAAACACTGTAAACGCTGAGAATGGCAACAATCATCTCACCTGGAGAGGCTCATCAGCAGTGCACATGTCAGCTCGGCGGCGCTTAATGTGTTTCCACTTGGTGTGCTGCGCAACAAAACATAATTATTGCACACGCAGTAGAAAGCAGGGTAGAATACAGTAAGCGTCTGTTTAAAGGCACTTACTTCATGACAATGATACCCTTTGTGGTAGCAGCATCAACATCCACATTATCGACGCCAGTCCCAGCTCTCCCGATTATTTTCAGACTGGTGGCAGCATTAATAACATCGGCCGTCACCTTGGTTGCGGATCTCACCACTAGCCCGTCATATTCCTAGAATATATATGAGAGGTACATGGATTGAGATTCATTGTATTTTTCTGGATTCATTGGATCGTGGTGTGTTGTGATCGCACACTGTAGCCCCAAGCTAGCACCGCGTCCGGGTTCCGTGTGGAACCTGACCGGCCTTACAGCCGCATGTGGAACGTAGTCGAGACTGATGGAGAGACAAGGATAAGTTGCATCAGCCGCATCAGTAGGCGTAGTTCCCCAGTCAGACCACCGCCTCCACTTTGCGAACTCGCCCACATCTGCGCCATTAACGCGCTCATTCAAACTCCAAACACACTGTTATCTAGATTTCGAATCAATTTCTTCATCCGACACGCGACGCGGCAAATTTCTTACTTCCGGTACCATTTGTAACACCCCACCACAGTGTTTGATCATATCAAACATTATTTCTTGTATGGCGTTTTTCATTTTACAACATATTCCCCCCAAAAATGGAGCACACCGTTAAACTCCGACTCGAACGTTGCGCAGAGACAATACCTTTATCTCCGTCATCAGATCCTCCTTTGACATGTTCTGCTTTTCTGTCACTTGAATCCCGTTTTCCACTAAGATCTCCCGGCAGCGGCGGTCCACACTTTCGCTGATCAGAACCTTTTGGATGGAGACGGGAGCCATTTTGGCGGCAGGTTGTTGTTTTTTCTGTGTGTGGGGAGGTTGTGTAGAGGAGTTGGTGTCTGGATGCTGTGATGTACACGCCGGACTACCGTGCTCCCACGGCTGCTTTTGAAAGGTCGTGCCGGGCTTATCACCGCCCCCTTTTCAGCTATAAAACGCCCTCATGTCTGCGCAGCATACAAATGTATTTGCCCACCACCATTTTCCATTTTGAATACTCAACCACATGGCGCCCATGGTTCTGGGCTCCCATTGTGAGGGGGGCAGCCAGTTTCGTTTTCATCACTTTAATAAAATTAATAGTTGTCTCAAACTTGCAGAGAAATTCAATATATGAATATTTGGCTGAGGTTTTAGCCGTGTAAAACGACCGATTGATAATACTGGTTGATAATATTTCTTTACCGATAATGTTTAAAACACCTCGTATTTGGAAACCTTGTTCCAACTTTGATATGCTAATCAACCGCACCTCTATTTCGTTCGACGCGTTGGCCAATCACAGGGATTCCAATAATTGATTGGCAGCTCTATCCTCCAATCAACCTTGAGAATCGAGGCCAGGGCCACCCTGAAACACTGAGGAGACATTGCACCATCACCATGTTTACCTTTACTCATTGTTACAGCTATCCCCTGATTTCTATATCTAAATAATGCAAGACTGTTGTCTGGTTACATTTGCCCATCTGAGTGAAACTGGGTTGTTTATTATTCATTTGAGTAACTGTATTCGTTTATTTGACTCTATCACCATGGTCTGCACAAGGGTGAATCTATAAAATGACGAGCAAGATAGGTAGGAACCAGGATACATCCAATGTTTTTGTTTTGTTTTGTGTTTTTTTGTTGTCTTAAAGTGTATGTTGTTGTTGTCTGAGAGTGTGTTTTTGCTAAGAGGCAGGGAAAAGATTAGGATCTGTCCGCTTTTATTTTCAATTTTTTGATTGATAATCAGTCACCAACAAAATTCAGTCTCCAGATCTAACCTGAAAAGTATATGTAGATTAAGAGTAAAATGTGGCAGTATGTTGCATAATTCTCTGTTCAGTTGACATTTTAATGCAGCAGATACTGCTCATCACCTGACTGGCCACTCTGCACATGACATCGTTTTTTTTTTACAGATGTCAAACCATTTCAAGCAATTATCTGGTCTCGCCACAATAACACCATTGTCTGAAGGCCACACTGGAGATATGTGAAGATCGGAGCAATTGCATGTGGAGTAGATCTTCACATTTCTCTGCTTTTTCCGGATCCAAAGCAAAACCCTGGGCAAAGTTGTCGAAGTGGATCAATGGGCCTCGGCCAGATAATGAGTCTTTCCCAAACTCTTTCTTTCAGCCATGCACTCTCTTGAGCAGCTTAACTGTGATCTAATTGGTCTTGTAACAGAAAAAAAGGGTCAAATGGTGAAAGTCTCACCAAAAAGCAAATTCAATCAAAATATTGTCTCTGATGAACAAGCGATAGAAGAGGTATGGAAGAGGCATGAAGAAACAGACGAACCACAGAACACCTTCATGCCCAGTCAGCGCAAAATCCTATTGATAACCTGTTCTGATTTATTCGTTTTCTCCAGCGTCATGATGCTGCAGCAGCCCTCCCGATGACAGCGCCATCTGCTGGGCATGTTGATCTAACTACATCTGATGCAATATGTGAATGTGGCAGGACCCGAGCCCTGGCATGCAACTTTCCTCAATGTGTTGGACATCCTGCATGCATGATCATTCTTACAGTAATGTAAAAATGTATTGGAGGTAAAAATGTATCCAGACACCAAAGCAGAGCCCCTCAGCCTTCTTCGGGCTCAGGGCTGCAGCTCGCTGCAGTGCTGCACCATCTGACGACATCATTGCTGTCAGACCTCACTGACATCATGTGTCTGTAACATTCATTTTCTGCAGTAATAAAGAAGACAATGCAAAGTCAAGTTCCACAAGGCCAAAACTTTTTTGAATCGCAAAATATTAATATGAATTATGAAAAGAAATAGGTGAAGTTAGACAATGCAGCAGGGGCAAAAGCTCAAACCAGCAGAAATCCCTTTTATAGGAGTTTATGTCCTCTATCATCAGACAAAGAATAGGAAATGGCTCTGGTGCTGCACTCAATAAAAACACTGCCCCGCTCCCACAGACGCGCCAGCCAGTTAGCACTGGGGTCATGCCGATGAACTTCGCCTGATGATGCCACTGTGATGACATCATCACCATGCCACCGCCGTGCCCTCAAAAGCAAGATGTCATAACCGCCATTTCCACATTCATTTACCAGCACGCGACGAGCGTTCGTTTAGCTCTCAGGAAAATACAAGTGGACAAAAACCCAGAAAACAAAATGGCAGATATGTATGTGCAACTCAGACAGCTGAAGACACCAGTTCCGAAAGGTCAGATAGTTCAGGGCAGGAGGTTAAAGTACTTTTTGAAAAGTAAATCACATTGTAATTGTCTTAAAAAGCCACCGACACAACAACGATGCAGGTAGAACATGGAGTTTTCTACGGGTTACACTTCTTAGCACGTTACGCCAATGCGTAAGCTAGAAGCAACATGTCCGGGAGGGACATTTAGAGGGGAGGGGTTGGAGGTAGGGGTGCACTCTGGACAGGAGTGGTGTCCTGTCCAGTGTGCACCCCGTCTCTCGTCCAATGACAGCTTGGACAGTGCCCCCCGTACCACGTTCCTCGTGTGGCTGTAGTTAGGATAAAGGGGACACAGAAAAGGACAGGTTGATGAACTGCTCCCACCGGATTGGCCTTATAACGCCCTGTTCTGATTTGTCCAGATACTGGCGAGCAGACGGCCGAGCGCAGGCGTGCCCTTGTGATATCTATGGACAAATATCAGAGGATCCAGGACAGACTGAACAACATCAGGAAGGACGACGTGAAGAGGAAAGAGGTGGCCAGACAAAAGAAGATTCTTCAGCAGCAGTCCAAAGAAATGGTCAATCAGTGGCCCGACACCATCGCTGTGAGTATGGCGCCTTGGCGCAGCTTTGCAAAATAAAAGTCTCGTCAAGTTCCAACCGCTGATGCTTTCCCCCCCAAAGGCACAAAGGCAGAAGAGGCTGGAGGCCAAGAAGATCCGGGAGGAGACCGAGGAGGCGGAGAAGAAAGTAATTGACCTGGAGGAGGCCAGGTTTCAGGAGGCGCAGAGGAAAGCCGCCATTGACAAAGCCAAGGCTCAGTTGTACTACCAGAGCGGCCGATTCCGACGGTTACACGTACGTATCATCCATGCTACGTGCTGCCTGTTGTTAGAAGACCACTAACCGTGTCACTGCCTTCCAGAGTGCACTGCTGCTGACTGACGTGCTCATGGAGCGAGATGCCCAGGTGAAGCTGAAGCAGAAAAAGGAGGATTCCTTTAAAACGCTGGATCGAGAATTCGTGGAGCACATGAAGAAAAAAGAGGAGGAGGCCACAAAAAAGGACCAAGTGCTAGACCAGAGGAAAAAGCAGGAGAAGGAGGCTCTGGTACAGGAGCTGAGGAAGCAGTGAGTCCCTTACCTACCAGCTTTGGGGCTTGAGAGGTTCATTCACAAAGTTTGCAGCAACGACTCATTCTTTATCGATTTGTCTCCCTCCTTTCAGGGTAAACGAGAAAGAAATGAAGAAGGGGCTGGAGAAGCTGGACGTTATGAAAGAGGGAGAAGAGATCCAGCAACTTCTCAAGATCTACCATCAGGAGCAAGAGGATGAACGGGAAAAACACCTCCTGAAAAAAAGAACTGGGATGCAGGCTCGCTTGGTATGTTGTTTGAGGTACAAACTATGGGATGCAGCTTGAGTTTGACTCTTAACAATTCCTGTTTACAGGCCAACATTGCTGAAAAAGAAGCCGCGAAAATTGCCCAAAGAGAAAAAGAGGAGCAGGAGGAAATGCAGCGAGAACTTTTCCTGGACGGAAAAGAAGAATCAGCAGTCTTGATAAAAAATAAACAAAGAGAGTTGCTGAGGTGAGTCCCGTCGACGTATCCGGCGTTGCACCGCAAACTAAAGACATTTGGCTCACTGTGTCCTGGGTGGTTGTGTAGGGTGGCGCAGGGCATCAGCGAAATGCTCGGGAAAGACATCACGGCCAAGCAGAGGCAGCTGGAGGAGTTGGAGAACAAGAGGACTGTCACGGCCATTGCCGAGATGGACGCCAAGGAGGCCCGGAAGCAAGCGGAGAAAGAGAAGAAGAGGGCAGCTGCCCTCAAGTCTATCGCCGAACACAGACAATCAGTGGTAAGATGGACAGGGGAATGGACAGGGGTCCATCTCAAATGGTCCCAGCTGCACCTGGACACCTAAGGGGGACAGCACCAGTTGGTAAACATGGTGTCAACTCTTTTTTTTTTTTATTCAATTCACTTCACTTGACTTCAATTTAGTTTGATTTAATTTAATTTAATTTAATTTAATTCAATTTTATTCAGATTAAGTAACACAGAAACCATAATGTGAAAATATGTTAGACTGCACAAGAAATATAAGTGTGCAAGAGGTAAAACTAAATCTAAACTGATAAGGTAGAGAGTAAGAATATGGGAAATTGTAAGACCGTCAGTAAAATGTGAGTAAATGTTTAGAGGGGATCATTAGAAGGGCTTTCTGTGCAGAAATCCTACTTTTTTGGTAATGTTGATTCTCTTTCTTAAAGTATGGAAGGTGGATCTAAACAAAATCAATAGCAGGTGGTGCCAAAAGGGGCATCTAGTAATGGCAGCTGTGTTCCCTTAGATGGAGAGAAAGAGAGAGCTGGAGAGGATGGCACAGGAGACGGAGCAGGAGCTGATAAAAGCAAGGTACGAAGCCACCAGACAGTTCGAGGAGGAAAAGAAGCAGACCGCTCGGAGGGTGAGACGAGCCAAAGAGGCTGTACTGGAGGTCTGCGCCGTCCAAATGGTAATGTCAAGCCTAACCTACTCCACGTTTCCCTTTCTGCGGTGCTCCGTCTGGAAAAGCGAAGATGTTTGTTCTGATGTTCCACGTTTTCCCCATGTAGGCTGCAAAATTGGTCAAAGAGGAGGAACAGCGGAAGAGGGATCACGTCCTCACCGTGGAGAACGCAGAGCGTCTGGCGCATGAGGAGAAAGTGTTCAGACAGTATTCGCAGCAGGTCATCAAGGAGGCCAGGGAAGCTCAGCAGAACATCTTCCCCCTCTGCAAAGCTGCAACATCTGGCCGTGGAGAGGGCCTGGGCCCCATTGTGGGTGGGGCCATGCCCCAATACCTAGTGGAGGAAAACGGAGCCGCTCTAGTGCCTGGGTATAAACCTGATCCCCAAGAACTCGCTAATGCTTCAGACGGTGAACAAACAAATGAGGAGATTCAGTTAACAGTGGAATAATGAACATTTTGCAAGGAGGAATTCCAGCAGTGACTGATAAACAAGATTTGTCATCTGTGTCTACCACAAGACCTGCCTGCCCCACGGAAATAAACCAAGATATCAAGATTTTTGAGTCAAAGTTCGCCTCCCTGTTTACAAACCACGCTGGCAAAGTAGACTTTAGATACATTTTCGCCAATTGACAAGCCAATTAGTCGGTTCCCTAACTACTTGCCGCAGCAACAGCCCTTCCTAGTTAGGATAGGTCACGTTTACACAGCTGTGCAAACGTGACCTATCCTGCTCCTGAGATGTTTCAGATGTTTTAACGTCCTGTTAACCCTTGGATGCACAACCTACCAACGCCGACACTCTTCCACGAGTGACCCCTCTTGAAATTATCGAAATATTGAGAATTTTGTCAAAACAATTATAGCAATAAATAAAGAAAAATATTGCCTCATGTCACAAACATGTTTCATGTGAAATACCTGTAATATGAATATATTAAAAATTTTCTTTAGAAAGATTTTGAAGAATAACAACCCATGGGGTCATGTGTGCAGCTAAGGGTTAAGATATGTGTGTGTGTGTGTGTGTTCTTTGTGATGAGCTACCGGCTTAAAGTGCGGAAACAGAGGCCGCACTTGTCGTTGATGTGCATATGTATCTTCATCAATTTTCACACCAAAACTTTGTGTGAAATTAATAAAAGAACTATGAATTGCAAGATATAAGGTGTGGATGTATTTAATCAGCCACTTATCAGTCCTCCTTTCATTCTGTTCTTTAATAGGAATATAATGGTTATTTTTAGGGGAACAATTTAGTATTTGTGAATCAAATGATCCGAGTTCAACATGTCATATGTGAGGTGTTTTGTCATGGTGCGTCGACTTATATTTAAGGGTATTTATAAATTCAGGTGGTGTTTGTTAACTTTCAATCACTCGCACAACTTTTCTGAAAGAATATTACTGTGAATTTGATGTTTCTAATCCTCTCTTCCCAATGTCGTTTGTACGGTACAGCGACCAAATGTTAGACCCAGAGTGCCAACTAAGGTTTACCTAGTGGTGAAAATGCGGTACTGCAGCTGCACAACAGGCAATGACACCACCTGCTGGCGAGGAAGGGAGTAGCGTCTGCTTGGATGAGAGCGTTGCTAGGATTCGATACAACAAATGGTGGTGTCCGAGTACGCGTTCGTCTCACGGGCTTAATTTAAGTGTTAACACGTGAAAAACATTTAACGAATTTGCCGTCTGCACCCATCGGAA
>OMPJ01029572.1:15839-28713 GCA_900312935.1 Carapus acus
ATATTTTCTATTTATTGGATGTTTATTAGATATCTTTGAAGTTGTTTCTTGCAGGTGTTTTCTGTAAATCTTGACATGTATCAATTCATATTGTTTTGTAAATATTGTCGCTGATGCGGGTACTCTTGATGTTATCGCATCGTTGTGTTCAGATACAGGAGAAGAGGGAGAGGGAGCGCGTTTCCCAACAGAGGGAGCAGGAACTGGCTCAGGCCAGGAAAGAGGCCGACCGCATATTTGCGGAGAAACAAAAACTAAAGTCTGAGAAGATGAGGCAGGACAGCAAGGCCTCGCAGGACTTCTGTGTCACGCAAATGGTGTGGAGGATTACATCACTGTCTCTGTTTCTGCACTTTGAAATGTTCAAACACACTAACAGGTTTTTTTAATTGTCGCCTTTCCCTCCCCACACACACAGGCTGAAAGACTGGCCAGGAACCAGCAGTTGAGAAGAGAGGAGCGACAGCTAAAAGTGAAGAATGAAGACCTCCTGGTGGTGGAGGAGGCCGATTTCCAGCAGTACTCACACCAGGTCATCAAAGCGGCCGCCGACGCCCAGCGAAACATTTACCCCCTCTGCAAAGCGGCCAGGGAGGGGATAGGAGGAGGCCTGGGCCCCATCTTTGGGGGCCTGAGGCCCAGCTACATGGTGCAGGACGACAGCGGAGCTCAGATGCCCTCTTACATCTCTGGCACCACCCAGGACATTAAGGAGCTCCGCGACACCACAGACATTCAGAAAGCAAAGAGACGGCTGGGGTTCACGTGGTGATGAAGAATGAAATCAAGAAATCCACCATGTGACTCCATTCTGTATTCTCCATTCTGTATTCTGTACTAGTGACTATTCTGTACTAGTGAATTATTCCCACTCTGTAGCTATAAATCATTTTGGGGTTCTTGAGAATTTCACATCAAATAAAGGAATCTCATTTCTCAATATTATGATGTGTCAAAAATGTAACCTGAACTAGAAAGAAAGCAAACAAACAAACAAAAAAATTCTATATAGTCGTTTGACAAACACAAACAAAAAGTGCGTGACATCATGGATTTATTTTTGTCATTTCTAGTAATTTGGCCATGAGCAATAAAAAAAAAAAAAGTAGTTGGACAAAAACAAGGTTGTCACAACACGATGTAAACAGTATTCCTCACATCGAATTTCCAGCACTAAATTTTTGTCTTAATTTGGATAAAAAAAAACAAACAAAAAAAGTCAGATGACAATAATGTGGTGTAATTGTTCCATTTTTAAACACTGATAACAGGACAGCATGCGAAAAAAGGACGAGCGTTCCAGTAATCCCACAGATGACTGAACTCTGACAGCGAAAGGAGATCGTGTTTTCATCCCATCACCAACAGGAAACACATTAAATAACATCGAATCAAAGTAAAGTAGAAAAAACTTTAAAATGATCAGATCACACTTATTTTAAAAACTAGTTTCAACAAAATTCAAAAAAAAAACTGGGGCAACCTGGAGGGGGAGAGAGGACAGTGACCTTCGCAATTCATTCATCAACTGCATCAAAAGCTTTGTCAAAGTCTTTAAAAAGTCTCGCTCACACTTGCCAACTTGAGCTGGGCTCCATCTTTAGTTGTCTTTTTCTGGGCTGGGAACGAAGCAAATGAAATTCATGGGTCCATTGTCCAATGTGGGGGGTTGATGGGTGTGAAATGGGGCATTCCTGTTGGTTGGCTGGGTAAATTCAGGGCTGGATTTTAAATGTGGGCATCTCGCAGGGCCGGCGTCCATCTTCCCCGGACGCCAAAGTGAGTAAGTGTGTGTGGAGGAGGTGGAGAGAGCGCGTGCAGAGAGTACAAAACAGACTTGGCGGCTGTAGTGGTGGTGGCGATGGTGAGGTTGTTCTCTACTGGTTCAGGCCTGTGGGGGGTATCAGTCACTATCAGAGCTGGAGCTGGAACTGGAGCTGGACTGATATCTCTTGCTGTCGCTCCGCTTTTTGTCTTTTGCGCCGTCCCTGTCTCTCTCCCTGTCCCGGTCCCTGGAGCTCCTCCTTCTGTCTCTGGACCTGGACTTGGAGCGAGCGCGCCTCCTCCTGGAATCTGGGCTCTTCTGCCGGCGTTTGGCGTCCCTGTCGCTGTCCGAGCTGCTGTCGCGCCTGCTCCTGGACCTCTTGCGGTGCCGGGCCTCGCGCTCCTCGTCTTTCTGCCGGGACGCTCGGTCCCTGCTGTGCTCCCTGCTGCCTCTGCTCCTGGAGCGCCGGCCTCGGTGCGACTCTCGGCTCTTGTTCCTGCCGGGGCTTCTGTCGTCGTGACCTCTGCTCTTGGACGACCCTCGTTTCTTCTCCTCCCGCCGCTCGGAACTCCTGCTCCGTCCTCGCGCTCTGTCCCGCTCCTTTTCCCGTCTGTCCTCCTTGTCCTTGTCCTTGTCCCTGCTGCTGGATCTGTGCCCATCTTTTGAGGGCCTTCGTTCCTTGCTTTGCGACCTTGCGACTCTCTCGCCATTCCTCCCTTTCGCCTCGTCTCCCACCTTCTCCTCCGAGTCTGCGCACTTCTCTTTGCTCTGATCAGACTTGTCCTTCTCCTCCTTCTCCTTCTTACTGCCGTGGCGATCTTTGCTCTTTGAGCGACCCCGTTTCTCATTCCTCCCTCTGCTTTTGGAGCGGCTCCTCTCTTTGCTCCTTGATTTCGCTCTCTTCTTGGCCTTGTGTCTGCTATGCTTCTCATTCCTCTCTGTCAGGTCCCGGTCTCTGCTCTTGGATCTGCGAGTCGGGCTTTTCTTGTCGCCTTTACCCTCCGTTGTCTGCTCGTGCTTTGCTTTGTCTCTCTCCGCTGCTTTGTTGTCGTCGTCTACGTCGCCCCTGTAAAGCAGAGTGGAGAGAATGTCACACCCAGAGAACAGCGAGGGGGCGAGCTCCTCGGGAGTGAAGAGGGTAATTCATCTTTTGTGATGTCTCAGAGGTCTCCTACCTGTCGCCTTTAATCCATCGCTCTCCAGTGACGGCCCTCATCCTCTGACGTTGCATCTCCAGACGCCAGTGCGGCGGAGTGTCGCTGCGCCTGAAACGATCTCTGGACCTGGAGCGAGACCGTGATGGCGTCCGATATCGCTGCATGGGAGACACGACGAGACATCAATAAACCAATAAATCCAGTTTACTTCACTGCAACATGTACAGACTTCGAAAAACTTATATGGGTCAAAGCAGCAAGGCATATTTCCATTCTCAGGGGCCGCAATGATTTCTGATTCCATTTGGATGTACCCACCCTCGGTCCTCTGCCCTTTATCTTCCGCCCTGATCGCGTTGTTTCAGGTCTCCTGTAATATCTTGACTGGGAATTATAGGTCCTGGCAGCGGAAAGAGATTAAAAAGTTGGAATATGGAAGAGATTTTAGAGAATAATGGATGGATATCTGGCGCCGACTTACCTATCGCGGGGTTTGTCCTCTCTGCTCCGCTCATCTTTTACAGCCTCCTCTTTGGGAGGCTCCACAGGCTGGGGACTCCTCCTCATGAGGAACCGATTCTCAGGGACGGGTGGAATTTCCTCAGGTCGCACAGACGGTTTGCTGAGCTCGTCCTCTACTTCCTCTTTTTCTTTCTCCTCCACGGTCTCGTCCTTGGGCCTGTGACACATTTGATAGGAGCTCAGAACAGAGAACATTTGCCACCACTATCTACAACACATGAGATGTATGAGATAAGAGTGGTACTTTTTCTTCTCCTCTTTCTTCTTCTGTTTCTTCTTTTGCTTTTTCAACTTCTTTTTCCGCTTCTTGGATTCTTTGTGTGACTGTTCTGAATCAGAGGAAGATTCCGTGCTGCTCTCTGAGTCACTAGAACTGCTGCTTGAGCCGGAGGAGGCGCTCTCCTTCTTCTCCCTTTTTTTTGCTGTAAACATTAATGTCCATTTTACCACACACTTCACCCACATCTCATACACGCACAACACTGAAAGGCAGTCAGAACAAACCTTTCGATTTTGGGATGAGTTCGCCACAGTTCAAAACCTTCACATCAGCATAGGGTTTACTGTTGGGGTCTGTCTTCTGGTTCTCCATGGACTGAACAACCTCTTGGCCAGAGATCACATGACCAAAAACCACATGGAGGCTGAAAAGGTACAGTGACATTGAATTACTTGGTTACACAGCGAAAAAATAACGGTGAGGCTGAAGATAAGATGAAGTTGGGATGCACCTACCCATCCAGATGAGGCGCCGGCTTTGTTGTTCTGATGAATGGTACGTATTTTAAAAAAAAGAAACAAACGAGAACAAAAAATTATGATCTGAAATTCAAAACACTTGTCATTCCAACTTTTTCTCTGAGTAGTGAGATAAATTGGCTGTTATAAAAATACAGTAGTTGAAGCACACTTTGGCAAATAACACAAATACCAGCAATTGTAAAAAGCAAACTGTCAAAATATAATTCCAGACCTAATCAAAAACTCATTAACTGATAAAAAAGATTTTTTTAATTGTCGGATGTACTAATGATCGCCACGTATAAAATTTTTGCAAAGCTTCAATTAAAGAAAATATCACCTAAATCTACATGTTGAGATGACAAACTTACATGAAAAACTGTGATCCGTTGGTGTCTTTGCCCCTGTTTGCCATGGACAGTAAGTACTCCTTGTTGTGTTTAATAGCAAAACTTTCATCTGGTGGAGGCAAAATGAGAAAATTGTACTGCCAGCCTCTGCCAACACTGAAAATGGGAGACACTGCCACCACAGACAGTCACCTCCTTACCTTCAAAAAAGCCTCCATAAATGGACTCGCCGCCTCTTCCATTGCCTGCAAGAGCAGAGTCAATCACGCACAAGGAAAGAAGCCCAACACTTAACAGCTTATAACTTTCAACCTCAGACAAATAACACAGAAAAAATCTCTCTAAATATATCTGCATCTGGACACCAAGTCATCAACTATGAACACATTTGGCGCATTCACACACACACCTTCGCTGAAGTCTCCTCCTTGGATCATGAAGTCCTTCACGATGCGGTGGAAGAGGCATCCCTTGTAGTGTAGCGGCTTCTGGGTGCCTTTGCCAACACCTCTCTCACCTTGACGAAAACAACACCACCTCTCAACAAGCAGTATGACGGAGAGATACTGTTTCCATATTGTAGCAAGGAGCAAGAAAGTCACCTGTGCAGAGGCAGCGGAAATTTTCACAGGTTTTGGGACAGACGTCTGTAAACAACTCCACCACAACCCTGCCAACTGAAAAGAAAAGACTGGCCTCAGTTCTGGAATAGTCACAGCAGGTTAATACAGGTAATATGACTGGCTAATCATACATGTGTGGACTTGAAGTCTCTCTGATTCTACAACCCCATCCTTTTGTGGAGTTGGTGAACTGAAGCAGCAAATTCATGTAAGGAAATGAAAAAATGATCATCATCTGATTTAATTTTCACTCTTACCCAAAACATTACTGATTCCAATGTCAAGGAAGCACCGAGGGCGCGGAGCCTTGATCCCCATGATATGATGCTATCTGGTGACAGCTTAAGGAGAAAGGAGCACAAAATGAAAATATACAGATAAATTCGACAAGCCGTCGGCAACAACCAGCGATCTTTAATGTAGCAGCAAGGAGACAGATTAGGGCGACATTCCAGCTCACAAAACCTCAGGCTTCAGTTCCATTCCTGATTCCTGTTTCCAATACACTGTATGAGATACAAGTGTCATTATTGACATCGGTTGAAAGTTTGGTGTGAGGTGCCGGGTGGTGACTCGCTGCTACACACTAATAGACAACAACAAAACTTCCCGTACGGTGAATGCGGTCACCGCTAGTTAGCGATGCTAGTTAGCCAAATTGTCTGCGGAGTGGAAAACCAGCTTTTGGATAAGATACAAGGCGATCGGACTTATGAGGTGTGATTATTTCAGCGTAACGCCCACTCCACCAACACAGGCGCACACACGCACATCCATACATACACAAACAAAACGACGCGGTATAGCAGCGCGGCGAGCCGCTGCGCCTGTCCAGCACTCGGCCCCGCGTTAGCTTTAGCGCCCTCACCGCACGTTGCACACAATTACCGGGTTCCTCCACCCGCACGAACCGGGTATGTTAACGTTATTATCATTCGCTTATCGCGGAAAAGCAAAGGCGTAGCGTCTACTCACCCGGTCGCGCAACTGGGCTAAATGCACACGGCGAAAAGCTCAGAAAAATGCACAGGCGACAACTTTCATTCAGTGTTCGGCGGAATAATTTCTAAAGATGGCGCGAGAGGCACGTCGACGTCTGTGGGGCAGCGTGAGCACGTAAGGACATGAAATGACGTAGAGTGTTTTTATTTGCCCTGAGTTTTGCCTTAAGGAAAGACTTCTTCCTTTTCTGATATACTGATGTCCAAGTATAACCGAACTCCTACGTAATATATATAAATGTCATTTATAAACACTCATTATAATGTATTTTTCCCCGGAAACGTCTTGCGTCGTTGTTTGGCTTATTCCTCTAAGACTTGGAAAGGGGAAAGAAAACTTGCACTATTACGTCACCGTCCACGGAAGAGGACGTTTTGACACACATGTTTGGCAGCCTCGACTTTTCCAAGGTAATATTACTGCAATCTCTTATCTTGGCCCTGGATGTACGCCGATGCTCTGTTACAAGTGTCGCGGTATGTAAACAAAGGACAAATGTTTCACGAAACGATCGAAGGTGTTCGTAAGCGGAGTGTGCAGCAGTCAGTGGTAGTTAGGTAACCATCCTCCCTTGCATGGGGGTGTGTTGGGTGTTTGGATCGAGGAGACCGAGACAAAAGTCATTATCGAGTCGTGCCGATATCAGTTAGTACTATACCTTATCAGCATTATATCTTATTATTATTGTCCGAGAGGAGTGCACCCAATTTGTCTACAGTTTGAACTATTTGTTGCTGTTTGCATAACTAAATGAATTTCACATGCAGAATTATGTGATCTCACCTTCACTCACGATTTCATGGTGGCCTCATCACTCCAACAGGAATCTCCGGCTCTGTCCTACTGCTTGGAGAAGTTTGCTGGACATGACAAAATGAGGATCACCATGTTCCCTTAATAAAAAGCCAGGATCAAATTATGTTTCGGCTCCCCCGTGCCACCATAGGCCTTCGAAGGCTCATCCATGGGAGAACAGTTGGCCGGGATCAGGTCCTGGAGCAGCTGCAGGTCTGCCTGACTGAAGATGAGGTGTTTGACTTGGTGGGAAAACACAAGGCCAAGCTGAACGTGGACCATGTGAGCTGTGCTGTGGGGCTGCTGTGGCAGTTCCAGAGAGACAAACCAGATTATCTGCGGACCTCAGCACTCACCATAAGCCATCCACAGTTTTTGACCCTACGTGTTTTAGCAGAGAATAAAATATGCCTTATGGGGGATTCCATGTTAGTGACCATGCTGTATGGATTCCTCAGGTATGGCAATCAGACTTACACTTTATGCCAGGACATGATGAAAATAATATCATGAATACCTGTCATGTTGTTTAGGCTGGACGTGGAACCTCATGACTCCCTCATGCAGCAGATGGTTTCTGAAGCATGGTTGAGAATAGACAGGTATGGCTATTTGCCCTTAAGAGATCTTTCCCCCTGGAGATATACTGAAATGTTTTTTTTTTTGTTTTTTTTTTTTTGTAGATTCCAAATGGATTCCCTTTCAAAATTTTCCACCTGTCTCAATGAAATGCACCTTCTCCACAGCCCTTTGATGGGCCAGATAACGAATATCGTGGCTCAGAAGTTGTCAACTATTGATGACACAAGGTAGGTGGTGAGACGAAAACCATCAGATGATTATAAAAAGTTGGATGTGGTGCTGAAGATATCCACTAACTGTTGTGAACAGGATTCTATCCGTGCTGATGATCAGCGCATCAGGGCTGGCGTCCGCCCGTCTTCGCGACGCACTCGTGAGCCGAGCCGAGCTGCTCCTGGACACCACGAGCATCTCAAATATCAACAGCCCTCGGAGGATGATACAGTTCCTCCGCAACGTCAAGCTCACCCACTGGCCGCTGCTGGAGAAATGTAACCAAATCCTCTTGAGCAACGTCTCCAGAATGACGGCAGAAAACATCAGCATCATCCTGGATCTTTATGGGACTCTGCAGTACAGCAACTGTGACTTCAGGCTGGCGGCCAAACAAAGACTCATGGAGTTGATGGACTCTTGCACGGATAGCTATTCGTTCACCAAACTGTTTGTGGCGCTGGCACCTATGGCCAACGCGGCTATCCAAGAGCGGTGAGTTGGAAATATTCCTCAACAAAAAAAAGGTTATTTTCTCGAGTGCCAGACATGAAACCATGTGGCTCTGTGCCTTCTAGGTTGGAGAACACTGCTCTCCTACTTGCGGATGAGTTCAACGCGGTTCAGGCACTTGCTGTGACTGAAACATTGGAGGAGATCGACTGTAGGAATCTACGCTTAATTCAGAAGTGAGCTCATTTACATGAAGAATCTCGAGTGGAGCAAGAATTGGTAATTGCATCGGTAGTTAATATCTTAAAATCGCTTTCCAGAGTTGCATCCGCAGTCCAAAGGAACCTTCATGTCTACAAACCAGTGGAGATGGCCAAGATCACCCAAGCCTTTGATTCCCTGAACTACCACGTCCTGAAACTCTTGACTGAGCTGAGATACATTCTGGTCAAGTCAGTCATCACATTTTCAGCACAACATATCGACGTGGAGGTTTTTTTCTTTATTTATTGTGCCTAAAAGGATAGTGTCCATGTCTGTGTGTGCACGAGCAGGCAACTGCATGCCAGTTTCAGTCCCTCTGAGATGACCTCGTTGACCCGCGCCCTCACCCTGCTGCCCAGTCCTCGGCTGGAGGAGCGCACGGCGGCGCGGTTAGAGGCCATCGTGCCGCAGTGCCGCCTCAGCCACCTGAACACCGTGGCGGTGGCCATCGCCAAATGGGTGCGCAACGACCCCTTCCACACCCGCAGCACCCCCAGCAAGTACCTGCGCCTGCTGCAGGTCCTCAACCGCTGCAGCCACGGCCGGCTGGAGACGGCCGAGCGGCTGGACGAGCTCCTGGACGAGCTGAGGTACATGGCGGGGGAGTGGTTTGAGGAGATGCTGCTGGACGAGGTGGTGGTCACGCTGCAGAGGATGATGGACCAGATCAGCTGGGACAACGTCTCTGAGCTCAGCCTCTTCCTCATCCGGTTCAGTCACCTGTGTCCTCCTCTGATGGAGCGGATAGCAAATGTGGTCAACCAGGACATCGAAAAGGTGCTCCAAAAGGACATAGCAAGACACCCCTGTCTGTCTGTCTGTCTGTCTGTCCCACTCTGCCCTTAATTCATCCTTTGCTCTCTGTGTGTGTATTTATCCTATACTTTTCTGTCCTCCTGTGTCAGATCCACCCCTCGGCCGTCCTCCCCATCCTGCTGCCTTTCTCAATGCTGAATTATGATTCTCCTGCCGTAGACGAATTGTACGATGCATGCGTGCAGCGCTTGAGTCCTCATTTCAGTAAGTCTATAGTCCGCCATTCCACTCTGCTAACCCAAGTCAATCATGCGCCGCTGTCTCTCTTTTTTCTTCGCATGTTCAGGTTCCTTTGACCCTCACCTGCTGGTGCGCCTCGCTCACATCTTTGCCGTGGCCGACTGCTTCCCGGAGGAGTTGATCCGAATCATTTTCAACATCGACTTCCTGGGGAAGCTGGACGCCCAGTTGGAGAGTATGTCATCACGTCATTACACCTCCCATGTCTGGAGTCGGGACTTGAAACATGGTGGAACTAACAAAACCTATTTCCTTTGCGCCTCAGCTCTGCATGTTATCCTCAAGATGAGAGTCCGACAACAACTGATGGAGCTCAACCGAGCCGTTTGTCTGCAGTGTCCCGAATTTCAGGTCCCTTGGTTCCATGATCGATACTGCCTTCAGCGGCAGAAAAAAGGTAAGGCTCGCCAGTGTGCTGCTTCTGGGTGAGAACCAGTATTCCCAGAGCTGACGCTGCACAAATATCTCCAAATAGGGAATGGCTCCATTGCTCCTGCGCAGCAGCTCATCCACAACATGCTGGCAGATGTTGTGGGTGGTATGGATTATGTCCAAGTGGCAGTTACAACGCCGTATTTCTACACTGTAGGTGAGTGTGGCGAGGTTCCCTACAAGGGATCGGCAACCCAAAATGTTGAAAGAGCCATTTTGGACCAATAAAGCATAAAACAAAGCTGTCTGGAGCAGCAAAAAAATTAAAAAGTCGTATATAAGCCCTATTAATGAATTCAATAATTTTTCTACACATTATTACAGCTTTTGAAAACATAATGGATGTTTGGGGATATATTTGTTCTCCCAGAAAAAAACATATTTAAAGAAAAAATATTTTTTTTGTCCCTCCATCTTTCTCCATTTCCATACATTTTTGAAAATTCTCCAGGGAGCCGCTAGGGCGGTGCTAAAGAGCATGTGGCTCCAGAACCTGAGGTTGTCGACTCCTGTTCTATACAATGTCCGATAATAACATATGTGTGCACTCAGTTGAATTAATATTTACGGGTATCTACCAAGCATTCAGCCTTAGCAGCTGTCGATGGCACAATATTGTTGCCATTTGTTTTAGTTTCCACATATTTATCCATCGCAGATTTAATTATTATCTTGGAGAGCATCTGCATATAACTTCTATCGTGATTTTGCGCCGTAAAAATAAAATTTAATTGTATTGAATCAAATGCTGTGCACTCTGTACTACTGTGTCTGCGGTTTCTTCCTTCCGTCCCGCAGACTTTGAATTCATACTGGACAAACACCAGCAGCCACTGGCTTACAACAAACTGGACACCTTCCAGATGGAGGACAGGGGAAAGACTCAATGGAGTAGAAGCTTGCAGGAAAAAGTCAGGGAGGAGCTACCACATGGAGCACAGCGGTAGGAACACACAGCTGAGAGCTACGGCAGCAGCGAGGCGACTCCAGGAATAACTGTACCTGTTTTGATTCTTTTCAGTGTTGCCGTGGAATTTCTTGGTTTCAGGAGCTTCTGTAAGAACTCTCATCATTTAATCGGTGACTCGGTGATGCGAAAGCGCCACCTTGAAATTTTGGGGTATCGTGTGGTGCAGGTGAGATGTCACGCAGCATGTTGTCCACCTCACACAGCATCCTTTGCTCTGTTTGTGTCATTATCTGACGAATATTAATTTTTCAACAGATTCCCCATTTTGAGCTAAACTCCATGGAGCTCTCCTCACAAAGTGCCTGGAAGGAGTATTTGAGGAAGAAAATCTTTTGAGCACTTAGAGACTGAGAGATATATTTATTGAACCGAAGACAAAACGAGTGGTGCTGCACAGGTGCCCTGAGCTTTGAGCCTGGTTTGAGGAAGTTTGAGATGTTGCCTCGGGGATCATGTCATGTACGAATGCTCCTTTTTTTTTTTTTTTTTTTAATCCAGGCGTTGCTGACACAAAGCTACCTCAATCATGCTCGGGCCCTGCTTTTGTATGACAGTTTTGTAGGAGTTTTGACGAAAATAAACAATGTGAGTATATGTGAACAAAATGAGATGATATTCACGTTTCTTAGTGTCGATTTGAGTAATTTTGAAGACCAATATTTTTTCTTTGTGGGCACTGGTGTGCTCCTGTAAATACGGGATTAACAATGAGAGCCCTCAAGGCCCTATGGGGTGGCCCTCGTGGCCTGTCTAGAAATAGCAACAATCCTCATAGAGTCTCCATTGAAGATTTATTTTTGAATTATAGTCCTTGGGTGAAAAAGTTTGGTATATAGATACTGTATATAGTCACACATAAGATGACAGTGTGGTTACCGATCTCGGACTATCAGGAAAAAAATTCAGTAAGTATGTCACAAGTAGGCCTTTGTGTTCCTCAGTGTACTTAAAGTAGCTCACAGGGACACACAGGTTGATGACCCCTGACCTAGATGATTCCAAGTCAGAGCCAAGATTTAGGTTTAAATCAGCTGTCATGTTGTCACCGTTTAAGCAGAAGGCAAAGAAAGTCTGTCCCCCAGTCACGCAGGCTTCGACCATGAATGTCGTCAGACGCTATTATGAGGAGAGCTTATTTTAGAGCTTTGGTACAATGTGGGACCAATTTCAGCTATGAGCAGTGACTTTGCTGTGTCATGGTGTGAGTAAAAACCAGCTGGAGTCACTGCAAGCGATACTTTGCGAGGACAGCCAGGCAGGTCCTCTTTCGAGACATGACTCATGAGGAGGAATTACTTTGAATGAGCATTCAAAGTGCGATGCTGAGGAGCAAAATGACATTTGGGAAACACAGTGGACAAAAAAGTGGACAGATTGTATTTCCTTTACAAAATCTTTACTACTTGCAGTCACAAATCTCACATTTGAAGGAGTTGCACACATGTGTTTGATAGGAAATCTAAGGCAGTAGAAAAATGGTCGTGGCTGCATGGTTGGTCTTGATGAGCTACAAGCAAGACACCTTCAAAGTACTTTGAAATAAACTCACTGCTACTGTTCACCACAAGGACAAGGCTGGATAAGGAGGATGATAATCTCCAGACGAGTACTGCCAAAGTCGAGCTGTCTAAACCGTTACAGTTTAGGCATTCTGGCAGGATTTAGACGCATTGACAGACAGGTGGCTCCGGCTGCGTAGCGCATCTCCTTAATCATCCCGGTCCACTGCTTCTTGTCCTCCTCATACCTGATAGGAGAGATGCATGAGTATGCAGGAGTACTCCAGTCTGAAATCTGTGCGTGACACAGGGTGCGATCATCACGTACTGCCAAATATCGATGGTTTCGCTGGGCGAACACTCTTTGTTGTCATCCTGCACCATGGCAAAGCCTCCCACGGCGTACAGCAGACCTCCACAGCTGATCAGGTTGATGGAACTCCTCTCCTG
>OMPJ01029574.1:0-14796 GCA_900312935.1 Carapus acus
GGGGGGGGGGGGGGGGGGAAGGGGTGTGTGTGTGGGTGTGTGTGGGGTGATGTGATTGTTTGGTGTGTGTGGGTGTGGGGGGTGTGACAGGGCGTTGTCCTCTACTTTACTCAAACACCCTCCTGAGACACTCTCAGCGAGGCATCACTCACAAGAGCGCGGCGAGCAATCAGCCTGCAGCACTGCTGCGGAATGAGAGACGGAGCCTCGCGTGGCACCGAGCTCATCTGTCGGGCCTCTCACGCCATTTTTCAATCCCGGCGTGGCGGGATCGGCAATTTAAACGAAAAGAGAACCAGGTATGGCATTCCTCCTGAATAAAAGAAAGTCTGCCGCTGTTGCCATGGGAGGCACCTAAAAGTGTCGGAAAGTCGGAGAAAGCCCCTTTGCGCTTAATCAGGTTGCTCCGGCCATATGTGGGTGGGATTATCATCTCGTTCATTCCTTTGAAAACGGGGGGCTGCAAATAAAAACATCACACCACTGACTGATAATCTCAATCTTTCCTCGCGAGTGCTCCACGAGCTGAAAAAGTCCAGATGGGTCGTTTCCTGACCGAAATGTGGAGAAAAGCTCCAAATCTGGGCTAGTCGAGCTATTTAAAGCCTCCGATCAAGGAGTCGCCGAGCTCTGCTATATCCTTTAGAAGCTGGATTTGTAAATGGAAAATTAGCTTTTCTGTGATACCATTAGTCACAAAGTCCTACCATCATTTCACATCTCCGTCCCAGCAACAAACCCCGACGCTGCAGTCTGAAATTTGGGGCTGTTGAGCGACGCTGAGACGTCTGCTGTAGCAGTCATCTACCAAAAAATCTCATCTTCATGTCATTCCGTGTAGTGAGCGAGTACACATTGTGCAGTTCAATCCCCGAAGGTCTGAGGTGAGAATTTAGCACCGCCACGTTCTTCCTCTTCTATCAGTGACCTTGCTGTTCCACTTTGGCTCTGTCTTTGAATTAAAATGCCTCTTTCTAATCTTTCTTCATTTTGTCTTCTTTGCGGTTGCAGACTTCATATTCGGCGAGCCCGAATAGATTCTGTATGGGTCAAAAAACGGCAAGGGAATCCCAAGGACAACTCCACCACCCATCTCCACCCTCACACATGGCTCCCTGCTGGACCAGGATGCAATAGTGGCTTTGGCAAAAAAACCTTGTGTTCCTCTAAACACAAGGACCCAGACTGCCCAGGAGGTTAAACTGCGTTCCCTTCCACTATGAGGAGAGAATGACATGCTGCAGTGAAACCGACACACAAAACCTTCACTCTGACATCGGTCGGACTTATGGCAGCCTCTTCGACCAGATATCACAGGTTTCAGCAGGCGTCTTTCACTCTGTAGCCTTTAAATGTCCCGAACAGAGGCACAGCGACGCCTCTTTACAGAGCCGTGAAAGGCCTTTGTGTGACGATAGCAGCCCGGGTGTCACTCAACATGAGTCCGACCACCAGCCGGCGGCTGGGTGGCACTCGCTCGTCTGGCTGTAACCAGAGCCGAGACGACAACAGTGGCCTCTTCAATAATTCAGCTGAGTTGGAGGCAACTTAAAAGGGCTGATAAATGCGGGAATCAGAGCATGTCTGCGACTTCTCGGGCCTTGGCTAACGGTGTAAGGCTGAGATGAAATCGATGGCCGGCAGTGTGGAAGGAGGGGGATGGAGGGCGAATTTCCCTAATGGCAGGACAATTACAAGAGCTGTTTAGCCTGACCCCGTTCCCCGAGAAGAGGACTCGGGAGCACAGACCTGGCTCGCTGGGCCGTGTTTTTGGCCCGATAACTGGCAGCTCCTGGGGGAGTCTGGCTACGCCGAGCATGTCTACTTGCTAATGACGCTGGAGAGGAGCAGAGGTGCGAGGGGATGATATCAGCTAAAGCTGTGACTTGGCGGCAGAGGTGGGAGCCGGTCGCCTACCTTGGTGCTGTCCCACTCCTGCGTCTTGATCTGGGTGCGGATCAGCTCGTAGGATGGCTCAATAGTGTTGGTGCTGGGTTTGCGGTAGCCCGGAATGACGTTATAGAGTTGGAACCCAAAGGTGACCAGCCAGCTGTGCACATCTGTGGGAGATAAAATCGTTGTGGTTGTGCATTAGCATATCGAGATGTTGTCGGCATCGTTATCTTGACTAACACAATCAATACCGGCAGAGGAGAAACACTAGAGAACGCTAAGAATTAATTTGTCCAATTTGAACCCTTTGACATTGAGTGGAGGAGTGTCGGTCTCCTCCAAATGCTCCTCACTCAGTCTGAACACTTGATTAGTTGGTGAAAGTGGCCGAGCTATGGTAAACACTCGAGACTGCACCGATGATTCACGTCCTCTCCTGCAGGTGCCACACTAATGACACGCAGCTGGGTCCCCGAAAAAGCCGACTCACAGCCGCGCTTCTGCGCCGCTCATGTAATTACAAAGTATAATTTCATTTTGGGCTGAAAGCAGCCGAGACATTTTAAGGAGTCAGTGGGTTCTTGCTGTCCAATTCCTCTAAATGAACTGCAAAAAAAGGAAAATAAAATCAAAGCCATGTGACATTGGGGAATTCAAATTCACGCAATAGCGATAATGTGGTAAACCCAGCATCCCAAAGCATTGTGGGTAGACAGGCTGAGGTGCTGTCATCTGCGATAATGCTTGTGATTTAGAATGTTCCGGAAGCCGTTTGTTTCTCTACCCATTCAGGGTCTTTTTGTTATGGACGGCAGGCGCGGCGCTGTGACACTTGGGGTGCAAGTTTGTCACAGATTGGCAGTGCCACATTGGGGCACCAGACAAAGCATTTTTAAATAAGAATTTGTTTGAGGACAATGGAGGGACCCTGGTAATTTAGTGAATGGAATGGAAATGTCAGCGCCATCAATCACAATTGAGTCCGGGCCACTTCGGTGTATCTAACAGTCTGCTTAGCATTCAAATGCCAGTGGAGGCTCTAATGCTGGAGGGAGAAGCTGAACGTTTTCCTGTTTGACAGATGGCTAAACGGCTTTGTTAGGACAAAAAAGTAAAGCTGTGGAGTTCACCTGAAAACCACAACCCCCACTGAAAAATAAGTTCTCTCCCGTCTCAGAGTTGTCCCGAGGTGGAAAACAGAAAGGACAAAAACTTTGGCTATAGGAATGTTGTCCAGAATAAAGGACACACACAGGACGGAGAAAATAGCTGATTTGTTGTTTAAAACTTGCGGAAGCCAATTGGTCTGACCGCAGTGTCCTTAACTACACCGTTTTCAGGTTTATAAACCAGGCACAGGCTCGGCTTCTTTGGGTCCATTGTGCTCTGTGTCTCCATTGGGGGTGGGGGAGGGTTGGGGGATATGTCTGGAATGGGACAACGGATGGAGGATGAAATGGGGCTTTAGCTGGACGGCCAAATCATCTGACCACTGTGCAGACATACAGATTCGCACGCAGAAAGACTTCACCCCCTGTGTTGTTGCCTTTGGATTTGTTGGGCTGTTTTGTGGTTTTCCCGGCTGAGCTGAAAAACTCACATTAGTTAATGTATCTTAACTTGAGGTTTGATTGAAGCTTTTGTCAACAGCCTCACATTCACACAAACACACACTCATACACCAATGAACCAATGGTGGGAGTAGCTGTGAGAGGTTTGGTGCCTTGCTCAACGGCACACTGAGCTTTAAATGGAACCACAAACTTTCAATTCCCCAGACAGTCATGCCAATGCCGGAACTCTACACACTGAACTCAAGTACCATGATTGTTTGCTTTAGGATACTGAAGATGTTTCCCGTGTGTGTTTGCCTGTGTGTGTTTTTGCATCTCTGCCTATAACGATTGGGAAATTTGAGCATTGATATGTATTTTGATACAGTTACTTATACTTTGGTATTGCAGCTGAATGAATTAATGATAAAATCAATGAGCCCTGCGAGGTAAACCCACCTGTCATGTAGCATTTGATCTCTTCGCTGCTGCTGAGCGGATTGTTATTCTTAAACATGTACAGGTTGAACGGCACAATGTGATTGCTGTTCAGACGCTTCCAGATCTCGTGGTCGGGCGTTGTCCATCGGCCGGCGAGGACGTCATAGTCTCTGCGGCCCATGTGGACCAGCTTGCTGAGCGGCTCGTACAGGCCCCCCTGGTAGCCTATTATCAGCTGGAAGTTAGGATTGGTGTCGAGGTAAATCTCTCCGAAGGCCGTGTGGAGGATCTGCTTGATCATCAGGCCGGAGCCGCTGAAGACGGCGAGAGGCGTGCCGATGTTGTCGCAAGCCACGTAGAACTCGTCGCCGCTGCTTAGCTCCATGGCGAACAGGTGTCCCTGCAGGTCGTAGTACAGCGAGGTGATCTCGGAACTGGAGTGGTTGTACATGTGCGTGACTCGCGTGGGGCTGGACAGGTCGGCGTAGAAGAACTGCAGATGGTGGCCCACACTGCTCCTGCTGGACACCCTTCTACCCACGCCGTCATAGCGATACTTGATGCTCCAACTGTTCACTTTGTTGTAGACCTTAGTCAGGAGGCCGGCAGAGTTGTACTCAAAGTACTCGTTCCCTCTCTGCTTGAGGAAACCGTCCTCGTCCATCCTGTACTGGACGTCCCCCAGGCGGGTGATGCGGTCTCTGATGTCGTAGCGGAGCGGGGTGAGCCGCGCGCTGTTGCCCGGGCTGAGGAGGTGTAGGTTGCCATTCAGGTCGTAGCTGTACCGCCACAGAGGTTTGTCGTTGACGGAAACCATTTGTAGCTGCCCGTCGGCGTCGTACTCGTAGGTGTAGCGGGTGGTGTTGGCGTAGGGCCCAACCTTCAGCTCTTTGGCCACCACGCGGCCCATGTTGTCATACTGCACCATCATCCAGTACATGAGCGAGCGGAAAATCTCGTACTGGACCTCCTTCACCCGGCCGTAGGCGTCAAAGTGCTTGGTGTGGGTCATGACCGCCGTGGTGATGATTTGATTGATGTCGTAGTAAATGACTCCAAATTTGCCGAACTGCTCGGTCTTGCCGGACACATCGTCGTAGCGATACAGGTCAATCGGGAGCGGCGTTTCATTGATGACGGCCTGCATGCTAGTGACCCGGAAACTGTTGTCATAGACGTAGTCGAATCTGGCATTGACCATGCCCTCTTCGCTGAAGCGGAAGATCTGCCGGTCAATAAGCGGGCCGATCTGGCGGTAGCGGATGGTGCACGTGAAGCCTTCGCTTTGCAAGTTGACCGTCTTCAGCATGCCGGCCACCTCGTCGTAGGTGAAGCCGATGCGCGTGGTGTCGTAGAGGATCTCCAGCAGCTTGCTCAGCTTGCCGTACTTGTAGATGATCCTGCGGCCCGTTCCCATGTAGGTGGTCTGCAGGAGCTGACCATCCTCGCTGTAGTCCTGCAGCACCGAGGCGTTCCCTTCAGGGGGACGGTAGGTGTTGCGGTAGTAGCCTATTGAGCGGGACGTCTCCAGGGTCTGCCTGGCTACGTTGGGCATGGTAACGGAGGAGAGGCGGTCGTTCTTGTCAAACTCGAAGATGTACTGCCTCTGGCTGTAGAGCAGCAGCACCATGGACTGCAATGAGGAAAACATTTGACCAATTAAAATGCTTGGCGATAGACACACACACATCACAGAACCACAACATAGCTGATTGAAGGCATTAACAATAAATTGCGTTCAGCACCAGTAGATACAATGCAATGTAATTATGCAAACGAGGGGCAGCAATTAATCAGGTCTTTATGTTACCTGCAGACTGTGTGTTGAGGTTGTTGTGTTGTGTTGCGCTGTGTTGTGTGTGACGAAGGAATACACATGATAAACAGCTGGGACCAAAGGACAAAATGTCAAAAGCAATAACGTTCTGCCGGCCTCGTTCCGAGTCAGAAGTAATTTAGCTGTTTATATTGAGGCCATATACATTCTGCAGGCAAACAGATCCAAACAGTGAAAGGGTGAGTGGTGATGTATTTCTTTATCCTTAACAACCTGCAGCTGGTCGTTTGCCGCTGTGCCCCTCTCGGACCGGCAGATGATGCATTTAAAAGGCCCGGCACAACAGCAAATAGCAACTTAGCACTTGTTGAGAGACTGACTGGAGACAATTAAGCGGGCAACTTGAGCACCATTTACATAGAGCGCTGCTGGGATGACGGGTCGAAGCCCTCCAACGTTCTCTTCAATTAGCTACGAGAATGTGACATTTTGCTTTGTTCTGCCCTTCACACCTATATCAAGCTGAGCCATGCTGACAGCCTGCGCTAACGATTTACGAGGTGCAAGCTGCTTCAGACGGACCTTTATTACGCACTGGCTCCTTTGTGGCAGAGTTTGATAATTGAGAGGGAAAAAGAAAAGTGTAAGAACTAAATCTACACAGTAAAATACATGTCCGTTCAGGGTTTAAAAAGAAGAAAAAAAAAAAACTTAACATGTCTCCTCTGTTTAAACTTTGTCTAAATCTTTTTTAATTGTTCGACCAAAGTCATCCCACTATCAACTGTTTCTCGCCATTTAAGTCTACAGGGTGGCCCCCAGGGAGGAATGCTACAGGAAGGATGAAGTGAGGGGTTACAGGTTAAGGGTTCTAGATGAGTGCGGCATCTCCCCATCCATGAATCTGAGCTGCTTTTCAACAGACAGCATCTGATAACTGCGATAACAGCAGTGAAACTGAGAGTTTCCCTCCCACCAGACATGCATCGGAGCAGAAATTGATAGAAAACTAAAAGCAGTCTGAGCAGCTGACAGCTACAGTAAATTTGACTCAGTTTGACAGATCTGCTTTAAACCACAGGGTACCATTGAGGGCCGCATGTATTTGAAAGTAAACAACTAAAATATCAGATCAAAATAGGTTAATAAGTTGCATAGTGTGTGGGAACAGGACAGACGTCTTGTCCACCCACCCATCAAACAAACAAACAAACAAACAAGTAACCTACTGCTGGTAGGTAGTGGTAATTATTATGCTGTTATGCTAATTATTATTCTGACCTGTGAGTGTTACATACCTTCTCCAAGTACGTGTAGCTCCACGATTTGCCGTCAGCAAAGATCTGCGAGGTGATTCTGCCATTCTGGTCATACTCCATGCGTACAGACATGGTTCCCCGCTGGATACCGGCCACGTGCCCGCCAGAGGAATATGTGACATTGACCCCATTCAGACGACTGCTTGGCGCCCAAAGCGTTGGCCGGCCGGCGTGATCGTAGTGGATCCTCAAGGTGAACTTCCTGTGATCGTCGTAAACCTTCTCTGTGCGGGTGATTCGATCAAAATCGAGGGAGAGCAGGTTCCTGTTGTGGACCTATTGGGGAAGAGGTGTCAAACTCAAACACATGGAGGGCAAAATCTATGTCACGATGGCCGGACTTGAAATTGATAGACATAAAAGGAAAAATTCACCCTCTGCTCTCGTAGGGTCAAAAAGAGTAGCACGAGGTCAAAACTGTTAGCATGAGGTTGCTGTCAGCAGGTACTGGTCTAGATTGAAACACTTAACGATTCACAGGGCATTGTGGGATTTGTACTTCTGGTGGCGTATGTGCTACACACTGTCAGGCCTGCTCATATGTGTATTGATATCACTTCGCAGCCCAAAGGACTGTGTTTGACTTTAATGTTTTAGAGGAAGTCAGGAGGTCGGGAACCATCAGAGAACCATCAGTAGGAGCTCTCTCATTGATTCAGTAATGTTAATAGCACCGAATACAGACTGCTCTGATTGGGACTCCTTATTTATACATTTTCTGGCTTCTAATGACAAAGCAGGAACTCCTAACTTCGGACTGACTAACACCAACCAACCAACCAACACACTACTGCTGCCTTTTCGTGTTAAAGAGAACTGAGTGCTGCCATATTGATCATCACCTCCATTTCAGGTTCTTGGTGAGAAGAATAACCAGGCATAGATGATGCTCATTTTTTCCATCGATTGCCAAAACAGCGGAAAAACACAGTCAAAAAAAAAAAAGAAAAAAAAAAATCAATCCTGCTCCTGCATCATTCAGAGCATCACTCTCCTCGATGACACTTCATTTTTTTCCAGTTTTTTTTAACAGACGCACAAACAGGCACACAAGGCAGACGAGAGGCACTCTGGAGATGGTGCGCCAACTCTGCCCTCCCAAAGTATCAATCTCTCCGCCCTGCTGACAGGTATCTGTCAGCGCCACCTGCTGCCCGTCTGCTGAGGCCAGAGAGGAGGATGAGCATCAGAGCACAGAGAAAAAGGTCTGGGGTTGCCGAGTGGTGCAAATCTCTGTACAAATAACTACTTCAAACACCATCTGGTAGCTGGTGGAAAACACGTAGGAAGAGGTCTTTGACTTTAATTAAAAGTGCACTCTGCTCTGCTCGCAGAGTCACCATGTTTCCCTCCAGAGCAAACAAAACAAAACTATCCTCTTCTTCTTTTTCCCAAATTCACGTCTGATGAACCATCCGCGCTCCTCCACCGACGTCGCACGGCTCGGTGCACTGACACACTCGACGACGCCTCTAAGAGGCTTGCAAAGCTGCTTTCAGATGTTCCTGGCTCCTTTCCAGGCACATGCCAGAGGTGCAGAGGTCCGGGGTGGGGGGCGGAATGGGTAGTTAGGGGTGGCGGGGCGCCTCGTTCTTTTCAATCGCACGTTAACAAAAGCATGCTGGGGTCTCTCATCTGTGCAGGAACAATTACACCACAGACAATTAACGTCACAGACACCAAAGCCGGCGGATTACTTTACGCTAAAAGCAACAGACTGATGAGGAGCGCCATTCCACTGAGGTCTGGACCCGAATGCACGCAACCTGAGACCCCCAGCCAGAGGAGGAGACGGGGGGCCCCCAAAGCAATGGATCTCAGCACGTCCACTGAGTTATGAGGTTCTAAGACCCGTGGGGTCTGGGGGTGGGGTGAGCATCCACTTCAGTAATCGGCTCTTTAAACAAAGACGGTACTATCTGAAAAAGTCCCCGTGTCATAACAAATGTCAGAGTGTAGAGACAAATTGACATGAGCCCGAATTCCAGACGGACGTTTGTTTAACCGGACAGATTTCAGAGATAAGCGGGCCGACTTCAGACGTGGAAAGCCTCCGCCTCACACCCTGAGAGCACACACCTCTCAGCACGGCTGGTGTCTGACTGTGCCGAGATTTTCTAGTCGACATGAAATAAGGTACGAGCCACTTCCTCCTTCCAGGATGTGGCTCTGCAAAGGCCCAAAAGGGTGGAAATGATCTGGAGGAGGAATGGAGGAGAAGGGAGGAGATGACTAAAGATGACTTCAACTCTGCTTGACCCCAAAATCGTCAACACTCATCAGAACCCGATCCCGAGCTGTCGTTTTAACCGTGAAAAAACATCGGCGCAAAGGCTGATTTATGCGCAGAGTCACCAAAGATGGTTGTTTTCTTCAAAAACACCCCGGCAGCCATCTTTGCTCTTCCATCACACTCAAAGCTCACCGGCGTTATCCTCTAGTCTGCCTTCGCTCAGACACACAGCCGCCATATTATCAGACGCCGCCTTGATAACCAAACGCCAGCGGTGATGTCAGTGTGAGCGCGATGAGATGGCTCTGTTTGTTCTTCCAGACGCAGATTGGACGGGATCAGGATCTTTGTTCTGACGGAGTGGCAGCCCAGAAGAAAGATCTTCTGTTACATTTATAAAACGACTCAAACTGACAAGCAGATTTGTTTCCATTGAAAGGGAGACGGAGAGCGAGGGAGGAAGAGAGGAAGGCAGAGACAGATGCATGAGGCAGAGGAGTGCAAAAAAGAGAGTGAGAGAAAGGGAGAGGAGGGGATAGAGGAAGGGGGGGTGCGGAGAGAAGAGTTATAGTGCTCTGGCAACATACATCAGAAGCTTCACGGAGAGATGAGCCATAGTGTGTGTGTAGTGGGGGTGGGGAGAAAAATACACACACACACACACACATAGACACACACGAACTTGCACTCTCTCAAACAAACACACACACAAACACACACGCACTCACAGCCTACATTCGTACTTTCTTCTTTCCCCTGCTCATTCTCAACACAGTGGTGATCTGTTTAGTGGGAGAGCACATAAATGCACGCGCACACGCACGCATGCACGCACACACACACACATACACACACACACACACATACACACACACACAAAGATGCTTTGTTCTCTCCCTCTCTCCCTACCTCCCTCCCTCCTGCATCCTTTTCTGTTTTCCAATCCCCTCTCCGCTGCACCGGCCCATCCACCCACATAATATCACTTGACATGTCACTCAAGGTCGCTCGATGACTCGGGGCCCTGCTCATCCCTCCGTTCTCGCCATTAGGGCTGCTCTCGTTTCCTCCCTCGCCCCGGGGGCCGCTGTCTCTAACATACATTAGACGCTTTCATTTCCAACGGGAACGATGGGGGCCATTAAACCGGCAGCCGCTGACAGACAAAGTGGCACCTCCCCATTAGCCGCGTCGCCTCTCCCGACAACAGGAAGACGACTTAACCAAAGATCTTCGCCTGCAAAAGGGCGCGAGAGACAAAAACACAGCCAGGGGATCGATCGGCATCGATTCCTGGTTGGCGCGTTCTCTCTACTTCAGAGGGTTTTTTTTTTTTTGTTAACGCTGCTGTCTAAGCGGGGGTGGAGGGACGAATCCAAATTTTCATCCTATTTTTTGAAAATAAGCCTCAGCCCTCTTGTCCATCTTTGTATTCATTGGTGATTTCATCACAGCAGCAGGAACAAATCCATCCCGATGGAGTGGCTTGTTGTTCTAATAACACACACACAAACACACACACACACACACACACACACACACACTCCTCTGCCCACACACGTACACATAAAATAAAAACATATACATGTAATAGTTATGGATATACATATAATAGTTATGGTAGGTTCCACTGTCAGAGATAAATTTTTAATTGAACTGGGGTTAGCAATGGCGACATCAGACCTTCAAAGTTAACTCTCCTTAATCAAACTGACCTTACTGCATATGAAATTATTCTGACGCAGACCTGAATGCGTCAGAACCTGCCAAGCCCCCGCTCTCAGCCTCTGCGGCTTCTCAAAGTACTTTAACCCAGACATGGTGTTTGTATTTGCGAGCTCAACTCACCTGCAGTAATTTCCAAGTACGTATTTACATTTGAAAAAGACCTGCCCACACTTCCTCTGAAGCACATCTACGGGACTGACTTTCTTGAATTGCTGTTCCCATCATTTTTCTGCTTTGATATGCTTTACTTTATTAATCCTGGCAGAAACAGCATCTCAGCATTTGACCCAGCCTCATAATTTGAGGAGCAAACACCTCAGCACCCACAGTCACAGCCTGGGTGCTCAGGGAGCAGCGTAGGGTTCAGTGTCTTGCTCAAGGACACTTTGACATCGCCCTAGGACGGGCCGTTTTACAATTTGACAGATGGGCTGGGGGACCGTGGGTTGGTGGGGGTAAAGGTGTGCTCATACATATAGATGACGACTAATTCAGCATTAGCAAAGGTCGACATCGTTTCCTACGGGGGTAACGGGCGATTTTTGAGGTATTTAGGATGTGGCCCAATGGCAGCAGTTTGCCTCTGAGGAGCCTGAAATTGAACCAGCAACTTAAAAGGTCTGCTGAGCAAAGTAGACTTCATCAGCTGTTTCTGTGTGTGTGTATCCTCACTCACCCTGAGCCGCCGTCCATACACGGTGACCTGGCCGCGGGCCTGCTCCTTCCTCTGCCTCCACTCCACCAGATTGAGGCCGTTGTCAATGGCCAGGGTGACGTTCCTCTTGCTCACCGTGGGATTGACAGTCCCTGCCAGCAGGTGGGGCTCTGTGTGTAGCGACACCTCCATGCCATTGGCCAGTACCAGGCGCACGGAACCATCCAGGCCAATGAAGTAGCTGTTTCTGACTTGTTCTGAAGCACAGAGAGGGGAGGAGAACAGATGGTCATTCGGGAAGAGGAGGTGGGGGCCACAAGTGAATGCTGCAGAGTTCTTCTCTCATATCTGAATCGCATAAGGGACAATTAGGATTTAGTGAGAAACGTCTTTCCTTATTCCATTACTCATTTAAAAAACGTGGGTTGTGATGTCCTCTCTGCACTGGGCTCTTCCTCATTATCTGGAAGAAGAAAGAGCTCCAAGCCTGTCCACGTGGGACACTCGGAGAAGGTTGGGATTGAACTAGCAACCTCAGATCTAGCACATTCAGCTCCAAAATGGGACTACGAAAATGGACATTACTCGGCAACCAAACAATCCAATTAGCAAAAAGTTACATGGGTACAAAACTTGCAAAAAGCTACATGGGACAAAAAATCATGTAACCTAAACAGTAACACTTGTTCTACCTCTGATACACACCAGTACTACCTTTGGTAGAACACTAGCAGTGTTCCTGAAATACCCTGAACTCTCGTACTATTGACATTCTTTCAACACCACTACTACATCATACACCCTAAACAATAACATTACTCCAGATATACCTTCAAAACTAGCACCACCGCTGAACCTTCACCACCAGTACTACTGGGTACTCCTTGTACTATTTCTGATATACCTACAGCATTAGCTGATATACCTTTAAAACCAGCACTACTCTAGATGTGGGTTTGACATGAGTACTACTCCTGTATGTCAACAAAGTGTGTTCCCGCTTTAATTCTGATGTCTGAGTGTTGGTGAAGCAAACAGCACTCAGCATTGCTCCAACGCTCCGCATCACCTGATTAGGGCGCACAGGGTGGAGACGATCAAAGCGTCCCGTAACAGGCGAGACAGAGACTCATCTGATGTGACAGGCGTGTCGGACACACTCATGCTTAGTTGGATAAAATGGCTGCTCCGACGTCGGTGACTGAATTGAGCAGAGACACTGAGACAACAACCGATCTATGGCAGAGTTTTCGCTGCACCAGTCCAAGGAAAGTTTTACAGCTGCTGCACAAGCCCGCAGGACACAATCGGAACGAGAATGATCAAAGCAGCAAGCGTAGCCCGTGGCCAGTAGAGTAGAGTGGGCGACGCAGACACACACACACACACACACACAAACGCACACACACACACAGGATCAATCTGAGCCTGACTGTTTCTGTCCCCAGGTGCCAGCTGGCTTTGGACCACTGACTGATGTCTCCACTGAGCCTCTCATGTACATTCATCACAGACAGTCTCTGTTTCATGGACCATCTCCGTCTCACTGAGACCCCCTGACTTACAGAGCATCTCCGTCTCGCGGTGAACCTTTGTCTGTCCTCCACTCAGCAAAATGACGTGGGGGAAGGATGAGTCCAGTCCTCATTAAGAGCACTAACAAATTAACGGTGTGTCAGCGTGTGTATTAATTAGCTGCCTCCGTCTCACGGGGACAGACAGTCCAAACACCGACTTTGTGACGCCCTTGCCGCGGCGGGCGTGGAGGAGGGGGTCAAAGCGCGGAAGCCGCGTGTTCGCGTTGGCCCACAGAACAATAATAAACGCACGGGCAGTGTCTTCTTCGGCGTGGAGAGCCCACGGGGGTGTTTGCTGCTGAGCTGGGCAGAGGAGTGGGCAGAGGAGACGGGGCCGACCTTCCCTCCCACGCTCCATCATGCCGACACTTCGGGGGTCGAGCGATCGCCCGCGAGGCGGGAGGGGGTGTTTGGACAAAAGAAGGCCGCACCGCGCAGAGGCTGGGTGAGCTGGAAATACCACCACAGCCGAGGTCGGCAGAGGGAAGAGGGGCAGTCCGTCCCACCCACCACCCACGCTGGACAGCTAAAGCAGCGGGAAGAAGGTCAATACACAAAAACACAGCGTACCAACCAAGATTTGAGGGAATTCTTGTTTAGAATTAAATTTTGAAGGTGTAAAATTTTTTTTGAATTCTGAAGACTTTCTATGCATCTGTGCTGAGCGTGAGTTTCCTTCTTTGTCCCTGTTTTCTAGACTCAAGCTCTGGACATTTTAAGGCATTTCCAGCACGTCCGAACAGTGAGAGGGCGTACACTGCTGAAGTTATTCTAACTTCTTCCTCAGAAGAATCGTCTGAGAATTAATCGCTTAAAAGCTAATTATTCCCGAGTTATTATGAAAATAAAGCAATTACAGTTTCAAGCCCTTTCTTCCAAATCGCACAGCTTTCCGAGCCTCCAAAGCAGCACATTAGAATTCCAGCCGTTTGGTGGATTTCCTGCACACACATGAAGCCCGATGATTACTAATTCGTGATGATGCTGCGAAACCGCCAAAAATCCCTCCGAGTGAATAAAAATAAAATGGATGAAAATAAAGAACATTTGCATAGCAGATACAGTTTTTCATCCTCCCAACATCTGCTCCTTGATTTAAAATAAACAAAGTTCAAAATGAGGCATAAATATTTCATGCATCAAAACAAGTCCCTGTTTAATTACGAGTTATTTTTCATATTCCCTGTGTTGGACCTGGTTGCTGCCTTTCGAGGAAAACCTCCAACGCTTCACCCACAGGCGCGACCAAGATTCTGGAGCGCTGGTGTGTTACGTGATCGCCCGATCGTGAGGCTTCACAGCAGACGAAAGCGAATTAATTAAGGGGCGAGCTGCTGGCGCCGCGCTCGTCCCGGGGAGAGACGCTCCAAGACAAGGTCACAGCGCCGAGGTGACCGCTCCAATATGAGCGACGGTGAGAAACCAGAGCCTGTCCTCTTCTGTTTCACACACACAGTCAGCGGGGACGCTCCAATCAAGCATCACTGTCTGCCTCTGTGTGTGTGTGTGTGTGTGTGTGTGTAAGAGCTGCGAGCAAAACGAGCCATTTGAGCTCGTGAATCAGTTGGACCGTCTCGTGGGCTGTTGTGGGACTGAGCCGCTCCGGCCAATGGGACGTGC
>OMPJ01029579.1:0-14938 GCA_900312935.1 Carapus acus
TATTTTTACAGGTGATAAATGCATTCTGTGGCCAAACAGAGACATCAATGAAGATGAAAGTGATGACTCGTCTTCAGAATATCACTTACCTCCAGACACTGTTAGAGAAAGCTTTGGCAGGTAAATTTCGCACTGGACGGCACAGTATAAATGTTTTGGTCCAGTTTGCTAAAGGTTTATTTGATTTTTGTTTTAAGGAACACCAGGCTTTGTCCCACCTCTCGCAAACTTTGATGGTGAAAGTGTGGAGATTCCACAGATCTCAGTGGCACCTTCAAATAAAGTGAAGAAAGGTAAGCTAGTCAGGTGCTGGAAGCTCCTTACTTGCATGCAGAGGAACTAGTGAGCATTTGCGATGATTACAGTATATGGTGTTCTATAACATCTGTGTTTTCTCTAAGGTGGCAAAGGAAAAAAGAGGAAAGCTGCTGGGAAGAACACATTAGAAAATGAAACAGAACTGGAGGAAGGCACTGAGGCTGACGAAACTCTGCCAGTAAGCATCTAACATTGCATGTTTTTGATCTCAGCGTCTTAACTTTGCTGATAGATGTGATCAATCTCATCACAAAGGAGCAGCTGGAAAAGGAGAAGGAGAGAGATGTGAAGCACAGAGTCAGCCTCGTGCCTTATAAGCCGTTTTTCCGGGAACTGGACCTTGAGGTGCTCAGTGTGCTGCAGTGTGGATTGCTCTCACGTTCATTGCTGGACACAGAGCTCCACACCAAGGTAAGAATATGATGATTATTGTTAGTTATCATATTTTCTTAATTATCCTATCATTATTAGTTTTAATAGGCAGGTACCAGGTAGGTACTTTATCGGTCTTTTGGGGAAATTTAATGCCCCAGCAGCCCACAGCGATAAAGAAAGGTACAAGATAACTTAAGAATATGCAATATGCAATATACAATATTATTATGATGTGACTATTTTTGTTGTTGTAGTTATTCACAAGTTTTATGCTTTTATTTTTAAATGTAGAGAAGTTTAGTTATACTCCATCTACATATGAATTGACTGCTTGTTATACATATATTTGAGGTACGGGAGGAGGTTTTACTGGGCCCTGCTGAGCTGCTCTTCTTACTAGACGATATGCTTCATAAAATGGAGTTTAGTCTTACTGCTGCCCCCACCAAGCGCGCTCCATTCATCAGGGTAAGGAATAAAGGAAAGCTGGCTTTTATAATGCTTGCAATAGCTTGTTTTAAAAAGACAAACTCTTTTATATTGTCCCACTAACTTGAAGGGAAAGGCAGCCAAAAGTGTGGGCTTCTCCCATCTGCTGCAAAGGAGTCCCAAGGATATCGCATCCTACTGTGTCCAGCTGCTGCCTGCCCTGTGCTTACACTTGGAGAACAGCCACAACCATTTTCAGGTGTGAACATCACTAGTGATGAAGGAAAATCTGGTTTCTAACTTGTTCATGACCACCAATTGTTCATATGTGATTCCACATTCACACAGAGCGTAATGAGTGAAAACGACAAAGAGGGAGATGAATCTGTGACAGACAGTCAGGAGTACCAACTGATGTCTACCAACTATCAGCTGCTCCTGCAGATCCTCAACGCCACCTTGAGCTGGTGAGAGGCGCCAAAATTGAGGATGTCTGTTTAAGTGTCAAAGTTGAGGCCATCTTCTAGTGTGTGTGTGTGTTTGTTTGTCAGGTCGGGGTTCTCTCAGCAGGGCCAGCGAGGCCTACTGAAAAAGGCTCTGGGGGTTTTCACAGACAGACTAATGGAGGAAGGAACTGACTTAACTCTGGAGCAGCTTGTCAAGTGAGTAATGGAAGTGATGAAAATGGTAAATTAGCTCATATTGTATGTCCCTGTGTTCACTTCAGTGGTAACTATTTGATGACTCATCACTTTTGTAGTTGCGAGCTGAATGTATTTTTGTGTTGTTGCTGTTTTATGCTAATACGTTCGTCTGTTCTATGCTAATAAGCACCTCATTGGTCATGTGTTTGGGTAGACACAGCTTCAAGTACTTGCTGAACTTCCGTAGCACAGTGCCAAATCTGTGGACAGCTCTGTGTCTCACCCAGCTACTGTCCACTGTGACAGAGAGAGGACCAAACCCCAGTGCCTACAGGGAGCAAATTTGTAAGTCTTGGATGTAATTTCATTTACAGTATGTCCAAATCCCCCCTACTACTCAATAACACTGAAGATAATTGCCTAATCTGTCCTCCCAGCGTCCCTTGCACGGCAATTCTTGAGCCGTAATTGGTTGACTGCCAGTGGGGAGAGGGAGCGAGGGAGCAAATTCAATGAAACACTACAAATTCTCCTCAGGTCTGTTTGCATGTGATAAATGGCACTTGGACACAAAACTGTTGACATAGACAGAATTGCAGAATTCTTGGTAGAAATGTTCTCTGTACCCCTCATTCTATATCAAGAATACAACATTGAAACATAGAAAATTACAGTATCATGATTTTCGTCATGACATCACTCATGGCATGACACTTGTGGTAATTATCGGATTTTCCTTTTGACTTGTGAAATATCATATCAATGCTAAAATTGGCAGTAGTGTAGCCTGAGTAAAACTTTAATGGTCATACTTTTGTTTCATGCATTTCATCTTCTGTGCTCCTTCTTGCATGCTAATACTCGACTCAGCAGAGAGGTCGGAAGGCTGTACAGTCATTTCTCAAGCCCAATGAGCTTTTTAAATGTGTAATGACATGAATCTGTGACAGTAGTACATTCAAACAAATACTGTTAAACCATAGGTGGGTCATACATTTGACAGTGAACTCAGCAGCACATACTAAAACTGCATACTGAAAGTGATGCGTGTCCTTGTTTTTGTCTCGTGCAGTATCTACCTCACACACGTTGATGATGTTTTGAGGGCAATAGAGGAGATTGCTGGAGAAGGAGTCACTGAACTGCTAAATGCTAACAAAGATGAAAGCTCCACAACCTGGCCCACTCTCAACAGGTACTCATTTCCTCTTTGTCCCCCTTCCTATCTCATCAAAGTCCAGAAATTGTTCAAATATTCAAAATGAAAGCTGGAAATTGTGAGCCCTATCAATCACCTGTAATGCTTATAAACATAGCCTTTTGTTTTTTATTTTCATTTATTCTATATTATGTTACACATACACATACATTGTGTTTTTATGTGTTTTTCCTCTCACTTTTGTTTTTTGTTTACCAGACAGACGTTTCTAGTTTTTTATAAGGGAATGATGGCAGAGCTGAATAAAGCAGCTCGGGAGCTTCCTGCCGGCAGCAGTAATGACAGTAGTGAGGTAGGCCACAAGATGTCTCTCATCTCAACGGTTACTTCTGCATAATCAAGCAAAATCAGAGTGGGCTTTAAGTTTTGAATCTATTTTCCACACTGTCCTCATCAGTCAACCACACAATCCAGATTGTTAATTTTAATCATGCAACCTGTTAATTTCTTACAGGCTCAGATTGAGAAGTTGCTTACGTGGAACCTGGCAGTCCGAGTTTTCCATATTTTGGTTAATTTGGTCAAGGTACAAAACAAATTGCATCATAATGATATCATGATAATTGCCCTAAACAATGCATTAGCAACTGTTAAGATTTAGGTCATTAAATGAAAAGTAAATGATTTCATTCTTTTTGCTTCAACTGCTGTCCATTGTATAATATTTTGACAGTAATGCATGCACAAGTATTTGTCATTCACAGCATGCTGCCTCCTCTGCCCTTGCTCACAGGTGTTTGATGCCAAGCCAGTTCTCAATGTTTGTCTTAAGGTGAGTTTGCCTCAGCAGATTACAGTATTTACTGAACGCTTGAATGACCAAACTAACTAATGTGATTCACAGTATGGCCGGTTTTTCCTCGAGTCCTTCCTGAAATTGGGAATGCCCCTCTTGGACTACAGTTTTAAAAAGCACAAGGTACATGTTTAAGATTTTTTAATAAAAGCTCTCTCAGTCATTACCTGGGATACAATATGAATCATTGAAATAACTGAATTATACATTATTTTGTTCTGTGACCTAGGAGGATGTCCAAAGTATTCTCAAGACTTTCCAGCTCAGCACTCGGCAGATTCACCACGTGTGCGGGCATTCGAAGGTGACTTAATGCTGTGTGTCAGCCCTATTTTGCTTATAAAAAGAAGTGGTTTGTCAGCAAAACTCTCTGCATGTGGTGGTATGTACTATTATGTTCAAGAAAGGCTTAGCTGGGCATTCAGCAGCAGAGTTAATGGTGGCTGACCAATGTTGCAATCATGCTACTGTTGTTTGCTCCACTTAGACCTTGAACTGATACATTGACATATCCGTGCATCAACACATCATACAGTGGAACATACAGTATATCTTCAGCAAAATAGCTAAAATCATGCCCACAATACAGTATATAAGACCAGTGTGATATGTCTATTACTGTTGGAGAAATTAGCAAGTACCTAATAATTGACCTTTTGAAATTATTATGATTCATGAATGAAACAACACAATCGCAGCAGCAATACAAGCATGATGATATGTACTTTTGCTTTTGTCCAGATTCGCCAAGATACTAGCCTTACCAACCATGTGCCCCAGCTAAAGAAGAGTCTGGAGCACTTTGTTTACAGAGTCAAGGCAATGCTGACCCTCAACAACTGTCAGGAGGCATTTTGGATTGGTAACCTAAAAAACCGCAACTTAAAGGTAGAACCGTGTGAGCTTATTAATCGCATCTTCCCATGCACCGCAAGTCTCTGTGGTGAACTCAGGCAGTCAACATTACTTCCGCAGGGTGAGGAAATTCTTTCCCAGCAGTCTCAAGGAAGTGAGGAAGAGGAAGAGGAGGAGAAGGATGATGCGCCTTTGCCTCCAATTGAGGAACATTCAGAGGATGAGGTATTGTGTATTTCTCGGGTCATTATATTGCTTTTTATGCAGGGAGTGATTTGGCTTTGAGGACAAGGACGAGTTTGGAGGCATATTCTGAATTAAACATTGGTTTACCAAATATGTGTTCTGTGTGTCACCGCAGGCTCCAGATAGTGATGCTGAGGAGAGAAGGAGGACAAGAGAACAAGATCGGGATGATACTGATGACTCTGATTAGCAATCCAGGACGGTGACCTGATTTTATTCACACTTTGTCTACATCAGGTCATATAGTAAAGGTGATGTCTGACAAATATGATGGTGTCTCTTCTATATCTATGATTCAGTGTTCTTGCAGGTTAAAGGAAGATCTGCAAAAAATCTACTGTACAAACCATATGTATAACCATACAAACATACTTAATATTTTGGTTACAATTTCATGACTTTTGAATGTGGCCTTGACGCTCCTCCATGTATTTGCTTTTTTTTTTTGTTCTGACAAAACATAAAACAGTCTTTCATAGCAATGTGTGGACTACCTCTACTACTTATTGTAATCATAATAATTGCATAATAATTGACACTGTGGGATATTGTCAGCTGTTCCTATCTCCTAATCAATCAGTGAACAAACCAATCAACTTTTAGTTGTATTGCTGTAGTATTTGTTCAAGTGTGTGGGAAACGGTGAGGTTTGCCAATCTTTCCTTTTCAATCTGGCTAACATAATTGTTTGCCCAAATTATAGCAGCACTATATTAATGGTGTGACATGGTCTCAGTCTTCAGTCTAGTTTTTGCGCGCCTATATTTCCCCGGTGCTGTCCAAGTTAGCCAAATTTAGAACAGTTACTCATTTTTTCTTTCTTTCTTTTCCTTTTTTCGTTTTTACAAGTAACTCCTTCAGATTCAAAGACCCGTCCAAGAACACACTGAGTCATACGCAACCTCATGACGTGACGTTGCACATCATGACACTCACTGGCAACTATTACACAAACACAATGCATTCTGGGAATTATGCATTATGTTTTGCCTGAATATGTTCAGGCAAGTCCACCTACCAGCACAATGCTCCATACTCAATGCATGGACATAAACTGAATAAAAGCAACGGTATACGTGCAACATTTAGAATATGACTAAGTAGAATATTGAATTACAAGGAAATATTGTTCATACACAGAGTACAGTACAGTGTCAGTTGATGTTCGTAAGGAGGTCTGACGCTCATCGCGGCAGTCTCTTTGGACTAAACCAAAATACTGAGGGTGGGTGTACTTTTAAATATACATATATTACGGACCCAGAATCGCTTAGACATGGCTTATAACGGGCAAAACACAGCAACTACACTGACTAATGTAAACATTTTATTTCCGTGACGCCGTTGTTTTTGTCAAAAGTTTCATACAAGCTGTCTAGGCATGAACCCACCTCCATTGAGAGGTTTAATGGTTTACCCGGGAAGCATGTTTCATTGTTTGGGGAAAAACAAACGGTGCGTTTTCCGTCAACCCGAGCATTGATATCTACTTCGTGTCAGTCCGTCACGACAGCGGTGTTTACATTTTCAGGGAATCCCTCCAACGTCCATTTTACTTGCCGTGTTGCCCGAACGCCGAGGGTCATATTTTCAGTGCAGTGAAGCAGTAGGGGAGGACGTGGAGGCTCGGCTGGTCGCAGCTGTATCTCCCACCTGAGAAAGAATGTCTGACCTAATGTTGCTGCTGCTGATTGTTGTGCTCTTGGTGTGTTTGTTGGTGACAGTCGTGGGCATCGTACTGTACTCCGGGCTTCTGACAGAGGTCGTTGTCAAGACTGGACCCCCGCCGATCAAAAATGTCACCATCGCCTACAAGTTCAAGCAGGGATCTTACAAAGATTGCGGTGCGGCTTACACAGAGACTTGCTCGATCGAACCGAGGCTGAACTCCATCGGCGTCTTCTACGACGATCCCAAACAGGTCAGACACTCCGAGGTGGACTCAACATAGTTACACAGCAACCCAGTCGGTTCTCACGGGGCCGCGGGACAAGTCCACAAAAAGCACGGTGCACTTTGTTTCCCCGATAAGACCCGCAAATGTTGATGTATGTGACCAGGACAGAGATTTAAAGGTCGTTCAAAGTTGATTTCGTTTATCTATGGAGTGTTATCGTGTTTTTTTTTTTTTTGCGGTCAGGGTAAACGTCTAAGTAAATGTACTTTTGATTTAGCATGAAATATTCATCTCAATCGACATCTGCAGAGTTTGACCCACATACTGTTTACAAACACATTTTTATGTACGTTTTTCATGCTTGAAAGTATGAAATCTGTCCATAAGTTGCAACCTACAAAAAGACACTGAAGCCTCTGATGTGATGTTTGATTATGTTTGTGATGCTTGGTCATGTCTATTTGATCAAGGAACTTTTTCATCTTGTAACATTGCATGCTGTTGGATATATTTCAAATGTGTCATGCTGGAGTATCACTGGAACATGTTGCACCCAACAAAGGTTGATAAGGGTTTTCATATAGACAAAGAGGGTTTACAACTATGGAAGTTGAACCATTTGGATCCCTTACATTTTGACAGGGAGCTTCAGCTATACACGGTTTTGAAAAAACAAGACCGATGCCGTCAAGGAAACAAACCCTAAGATAAAATCATCCCAAGCGATTCAGGGCATTCGATATCAGTCTCATATGAGGTTATATCCCAGAATCTCAAGTGTTTCAATTTGGTGGTGCCAGCCCTGTGCCGGTGTTGGTGATGTAGCGACGACATACTGTAACATAGGCGTAATGTCTGGGTGTAGCTTTCAGTCTGCCAGGGTGATAAAAGCAATCAGCTGTTCCGTGCCACGTTGCACTGTTGATATTTTTCCTTCCCATCTGCGGCTTCTGGTGCAGTGGCACATGTCTGCCTCTGACTCATGGTAACCAGTTTTTCCAACAGGACGGGCCAGCAGTCCCTTTGGAAGAATCCAACGAGTGCCAAGTCTGTCAGATGTAAATACAAAGAGCTGCTCTGAGGAACACAAATTGGTCATTAAGACCGTGGCCCAGCAAATTTAGTCTGAAAGGATGGCTTCTCAGCTGAGATTCTCTTTTTCTGTCCAGTTACATTTTGGTTTGTGTTGACAGCTCATATGTACAGTTCCTGCTACCAGTTTACAGTCTTTTTTCATACTTGACCCACATAGTGGAAACATGCTCTTCAGTCACATCTTTGGGCAAAGAAATATTCGCTTAAAGACTTTTTAAAGAAATTCTGTTGGTTTCTGTAATTTGTGGGCTGTCTGCATGGCACGTTGGATGACTATTGTAGTTTATCCTTACAGTAAAAGAGGTGTTTTGCCGGCCGCAATTTGACCACAGGTCAAATGGAGAAATTTTGCATGAAACATGTAACGTGCAATCACGCAGACAGCAAGACAAGTATCTAAGTAAGTATGGTACTTTTGGAAAAATTTGCAGGCCACCTTTGCTGTTAAAGGCTGAATCCCATTTTTTTAAATTCTAAAAGTCTATAGACTTTTACTTTAATCAAGTAAGACCGCAGAGGTTGGCAAGTGCCCATTACTGGCAGCCGGCTTGTTAAGTAGATGAAGAATGCGAGGGAAGTTCCTTTCAGGCAACTTTGGATTTGTTTACATCGAACGCCAAACATCACGCTCATGGCATTGTGCATCTAAGCATTAATGTGAGACACAATTATGGAATAACAGATTCTGGAATTCCCAGTTGTCCCCCTGAAATTGGTGATTAGGAAAATTCCAAATGTCTGTGTCATGTCGTAAGTCCATCTACAGTCCACCTCATGCGTCTGGTTTATCTATATGTCTCTGTAATGTTTGTCCTGAGGACATTATCAGCGACTGCACCCCAGATCACCTCCTTTATTCTGTTTACTGCTCAATAATGTCCACTAGATGGCAGAATTAACGTGTATTCCTTGAAGATGTGCGGCAGAGAGGAGGGGAGGAATGCCTGCCACAGTGGGGGAAGAGAAGTTCACACCTGTCTATGCAGGGTCTTAAAATGTTTTACTGTGATGTAAGTAGTGATAAAGACCAATAGGTTATTTTGTGAGAAACAATTGTCGCCATTGTGATGTAGCAGACCCCTGAACTGGCACAAATAGCAGGGTATTACTGAAATCGCTGCCGCAAGATATTTTTTTTTCCCACTCCTCTACGAACTCGCTCCTTGTGTTTGCCTTGAATTTACAGTCCTCGGAGCGGCACAGCTCTGTGTGATGAGGACCACGACCCACAAATAATGTAATTCCACTGCTGTGAATGGTCCAACTGACCTGTCTTACACCTCTATCACAGCCTTGGTGGCGTCTCCAAATGAGCCCACACATGGTATTCCTCAAGGTACCTTTTATGTGTGCATCATAATACTTAAAGCCGTAATTGACTGGTGTGGATTGTGTGTTGATTCTGCGTTGTTTTTTTTGTTGTTGTTTTTTTCATCATTACAGCAAATATCAATCAGATCTAGAATGTCAATTATGTTACTGCACTGCATTGGCCAGACCAAAGGGCTGCAGTGTTGTTGATTTCATGTCTGTAGTGAACCTCGACGGACTGAGGGGCAATTAGGATAAATATTTAACCATACAGTGTAAGAATAACTCGTCCTACCCACTTGATCATTTGATCAGTAGACAATAAAACCACTATTTCTCCAAACATCACATACTGTACCCTCACATCCCCAACAAATAACTCAGTGATGAACAGTAAATGTGACTGAGAAATGCATTTTCAGAAGTTTTAACAAATGGAAATGTAACATCCGCCTCAGATGTAAATTGAAGAGGAGGTGAGAAAGCAGACCTGGTGTGAGACTGCCGTGGTAAAGATTGCAAATTGGTTTGAGTTCGACTCACCTTGAGAGCCTCACCCTGTCCCCCGATTCATCAATCGGAATTTCAGATCAGAGCGCCTGGCATCGCTGCTCCTCCAGTCAAAAGTATTAGCATTTCAGCGCTGCTGGACTGCCTGTCCACATCAACAATATGAAAGTGGGCCTTCTGGCAAGGAGTTTCCACTTTTTAAAGTGGTTGCGAAATGAGACATAAATACATTGTGACGCTGAAGTCTGATCCCACGAAATTTTGAAGTGTCCCGCAGCACTGTGGACACACTGTGGCCCCGTTTTCCACAGCTGCACAAGATTTCTGGACAGTGAGGGAAATACTGTGGGGGGAAAAAACGAATAGCAACAATGAAAATCTGTCACAAGCGTATACAAGAGTCACACATCTGTGCAAGGGAAAAGTGAACAGGCTTCCCAACTGTAACTAAAAGAAAATTGTGTCTGGGATGCTGCCTCCCCTACCAGCTATGCATCTTCCCCGTGATGCCATGCATAATTACCAGCCATGTCTGTGCACAGCCTAGGGCAGCAGAGCTGTGCTAGGTGGACAAACATGGTAGCAGGCAAACAACATTTGCAGTCGCTGAAGCCATCATGCCCCATATCTCCTCCATGCAGTAGCTGCTGAACACTCATGAGAACCAGTGACATGTGTTTAGGGGAGGTGGGAGAGGCTGTGCCTCACCTGTCATTAGTATGTTATTTATAAACAAACTGTTAACTGCTGCCAGTCAAATGGTGAATTAGCTACTCTGTAGGGTTCGTAACTTTGAAAATCTAATTGCAATAAAGTCAGTGCCTCACCAGCCATGAACTTCACCGCACATCACTGCAGAGAACATGTCGAATGTGGACGTCCACACTGTGAGGCACCATTTGTGAAATTGATGGTGAGCTCTGTATCCGCGTGCGAGTTTTTAAAAAATAATGTATTTATTGGAGTTTCTTCACACACATGCAGGAAGCTCCAAGTGTTTTGTGAGGAAACTGCACCAAGTTCACAGGCAATTTTATTTGAAACTTGCAGTATCAATGATGTAATGGAACTAGGGATGTCCGATATTTGCTTTTTTGCCGATATCCGATATGCCTATACTGTCCAACTCTCAATTTCCGATACCGATATCTGCCAATATCGACATATCAGACGCAGCTTGATGAGGTACGCCGGTAAACGCTTCAGGAGCGCATAGGCACTATTTCGGTGTAACGCAAGCATTATTTTATCGGTTTTAAAGCAAATAAAATCCAATACCGATATTACATTTTTATGCTAATATCGGGCCGATGATATCGACGGGCCGATATGATCGGACATCTCTAAATGGAACATTTTACAAACCTCACGGGCAGTTTGTCAAACAGCAACCCTTCACCCAGGTAGCATCTCATTTCACGTTTTGATCCATATCCATCCCATCAAGCCATCCTCACCGTTTCCCTCCTCTACCCCTTTGCTCTTGCTGCATTGTTGGGATGAGCATCTGGTAGTGCGAAAGCTAGGTCATTATTTAGCGCCAGTGTAGTTGATATTTTTCCCTCCTTTGTTTCTGCCTCACTGTTTGCCTCCTAGCTGCCAAAGAATAGCCGCTTTTACAGTGTGGTGCTTCAGTGGTGGATGGTTGAATAAAAGTAATAAATAAAGTCATGAACGCGAGAGACAAATGTATCAATTTTGAATATTTTGAAACGCATCCTTACATCAGTTCAGCCCTGAAGATAACGGCTAAACAGATGTTTACCTGTAATGCTTGTGTACTCAGCTTCTCGCTTCGTTAATCTTAGCGGATGCAGCGCTTCCTAATCAAACGTTCTATCCTGCCACTTCCCCTTAATTTCTGTAATCGGCCGCCCTGTGGCACACGATCAAAAAGGGCTGGCAGCGATCCTCGCTCAGGGTGAAATGTTTATCGCGAGCTTTTCTTTCGGCTCAGCCGGCAGATCTGGTCCCCGTCTCTTGTCCCCCCCCACCTGCCTGCCTTAATCTAGTAATACGTCGCCATCCACCAATTGTAAACCAGACCTCCCTCCCAGTAGCTGTCGGCCCACTGGGAAGAGCTGCAGGGAAGATGAAGAGAGTAAATCCTCGTTGCATGTCCGCTAATAAAGAATTACCTTTGTCTTCCCTTCTGCTTTTTATTGTCGTGGAGCCATTAGCCATTGCAACAGCCTCTAACTCCTTCAAACCAAAAAATAGCTTTTGAAATTACATTCTCTCGTAGCCCCGAGATCTCTGGCTCAGGTGGGAGTTGGGGAGCACATATGGGGAGAAGACGCTGTGGTCCTACCTACACTACCTGGGCACACAATCCCTCTACACATGGCTATTCACGTCCATTTGAGTAGGCCTAGTGGCGAATGCGATGATGAAATTGAAGCTGTGCTTTGATTTCAGCTTTGGATGGATTTGGATTTAAGAAACCCAAATTGCTTACCGAGATGAGATGAAACCTCTCTTGCAGAAATAGAATCTAAGTTGTTTTTCGGTCAAGCTCTGTGCTTCTCCTCTGCTTCTGATCGTGGACGTTACAGGGTCACGATCAGGCGCTGGCTGAACTGTCCAACCTCTCATCCGAATAGCCGAACATACAGCGGACAGACAACACACACCAAACCATGCAAACTCATCCATTTTCCTGTCTGTCTTAATTGCCCAGGGAAAGGAAACATAGGTGAGCCGCGGTCAGAGCCGCCGCCGCAGCTCACCCCTTGCGTGGGGGTGTGAATGATGGCTTCAACTCTGAATTATATCATTAGTGAGCCGCACCGCTCTGAGTAACACACTTTGGCTCACAAGTGCAGACAGCCCGAGAGGTGATGAGATGTCAAGATGGAGAGGCAAGGCTGAGAATGGACAGTGGTGGTCTGCTGTCATATTTTTTTTTTATGCCTCATCAAAGACCAACAGGGCTGACAGGCGGAATCTTTGTCTACCAAACAGGCGCGTTGACAGCCCATACGTCCCAGCTCTCAGCTTTAGGTGAGGCTGATGCTGATCTGACAGCTCTTAAAGCCATTCAGATGAAACATCGCGGTTATAAAATGCAACGGGGCTCTCAAGAACGTCACAGCTTCAGTGACAATTTAGAAACATGGAGTGCTTGCTTGTGGCAGGACGGCACCGCAAAGTGGCTTTTTAACCGGTGTTTGTTGTCGCCATTTATCCTTTTTCTTAGTGATTCCTGCTGAACTGCGGTGTTGTTGGTGAAGTGCAACAAACCGGACCAAATTTATCGAATTAATCCCTGCTGGTGCAGAGATGGCCGATATTTATTTGCACCACATTTCGCATCACTCTTGCTCCCGACCTGCAACATTGAGAGACTCTGTGGTCTCTCTGCCTCATTGGTTCCCCTCATTTGCTCAACTGTACATCTGTTGGACGTATGAAAATATAATGCTGTGTGAAAAACATCCTGCAAGTGTGATGAACACGCTGGTCATGATCGCAATCGGGCGATTGTAAAAGATTATCTCCCGGTGTGAACAGCTGCCGTCGGTTGTTATTATAACCCACACGATTCAGACGGCAGGAGCCACTGAGAGTTAAGGGAGGTTTGATCAAATAGTTTTATCTCGGCTGGGCGACCTTTACAAGCTCATAAACGGGGAGGTGCGGCTTCGAGCTTTGAACAAACTGGAACTGAGGGGCCAGTGCGATATAGTGCTGAACGGAGCAAGAACAACACGTGAGAGGTGAGATGGACAACAAGACGGTGCTGTGGAGTGACCGGAACTCAGACAGAAACTGAGAATGCCCCTCTCAGGGACCATGTTTTGAGTTTGAAGTGTGTGTTTTTTGATTTAAATTGATTTGAATACCCACTTTTTTCAAGCACTCACTGTTTAAGAGGAGTTTTCTTGGTTAGAGTATCATATTGTCGGTCTTTACCTGCAGCCTGCTATGTGGAGTTGGGCCTTTTGCGATGGAGACAGGATTTATGGTTGAAATACAGTCGTCCCTCACTATACAGTGTACAGTATGAACGTGCATTGTGTTCGGCGTTATTTTTAGCTAAGAGAGAACCGCATGTGTGTTCTGCGTCCTGATTAGCTAAAGGAGTACAGTACAGAATGCGTTCTGCTAGCCATATTTACATAAATTCTTTCGCTAGCAGTGTCACTCTGAAGTGCTGTACTGTATGTTTGAGAGTTTTCTACCTGAAAAAAACCCTACATAATATCGATGAAACGAATTACGATGCACCTGCGGTTGCACCCAAAATGCGGAGGAAGATGCTAACCATTGCAGCAAAAGTTAGACCTCTGAACATGCTAGAGGTTACGCGGCTGTAGGGCGCCATTATGGAATAAATGAATCGTCAGTTCATTACATAAAGAAGGAGGAAAATAATGTAAGGACTACAGCAGCAATAACTTTTAACAGGGATGCAAAAAGGGTTGTTCCTGTCCGCAACTGTCCGTACTGTATTATACTTGTTTTTTTTTTTTTTTTTTTATCTGCGGAAGTTTGAACTTTGAGGGTGTTTAAATTAGAGAGAATTATAAGAAAATGTTAATGCCTGTCTGGGAAAAGTCTGTAAAGGTGTGTGGTTAGGGGGTTTATGGTCTTAAAACATGTATAATAATTGTGAAAAAATAAAGCTGATTGCTTTGCGGATTTCGTCGAGGGACCACTGTACCTGTTTTCCTTCCAGCCTGTCGAAGTATTCGAGATGAGGAACCGCGATACCCTCAAAATATACCTCAAAGATCAAAACCTACACGGCCTCCAAAAGGTGTCAACAATCGATATCGTCTCAGCTGGATGCCAGTTGTGTCTTAAGTGGTTCCACATCACGACACCCAGCATGAGTCCAAAGAGCCCTGAGTTCCCCCGTTAGCTCCAAATTTGAAAAACACTTTCTCTCATTGTGTCACTTAGCCACCTTTGGTTTTCAACCAGAGTATTAGCCTTGTTGTTTACTGCTGACTGTTCGCTGCCTCTTGCTAGCTCGCAAAACAAGCTTACAGTAGTCCAGAGTGGCCCAAAGTCACGCGTGTGCATCCTCGTCGTTGCGTGATGTTGCCTTTTACATCAATACTTCCATTTCTCTGTTCACCCAGAGGCCGCCAGAGCAGTGCCGCTACATCGTGGGGAGTGTCCTGTGCGAGGGCGAGGAAAAACCAGACGAGGAGCTGCTGCGGCGATACGAGACCTTTGGCTTCAAGGTGTTCTCGCTGCCTGGAGTGAGCCATGCCGTGACCACCGCCTTCCCC
>OMPJ01029580.1:0-13715 GCA_900312935.1 Carapus acus
AAACCGGAGCGCTCTCAGTTCTAAACCTCTGTGGAATCTTATCACAGGATTGAAAATATCTCACATGCACAGGAGCTACTTCTGTAGCGAGTAAAATCACATTGGGGGAAAAAAACAAATATCCTCTCACTCAGTTAACACTGTAAAACACAATTGAATATATTCTATTATCACTCTTTCATCCTGTCAACATCATAATACCTCATAATTCCTCACATTTGACCTTGTCAAGTGGCACAGGCTGAAAACAGATGACTATTAAGGAGACTTCAACTTTCCTCCCCAGCATGCACAAATCTAAACTTCAGTAGTCTCTACAAATACTTCCCCTCCTCATTTCCATTTGTATGACTAGTTAACATCTAAATGCATCGCGGTGACGAAATGAGGACACGATCCAAGGGAGCTAAATGAGCTCCTCACTTGGTATTCCATTTCATCACCTACTACAGATGATGGGAAAATGGCACAGTAGTAGTAGTTTAATAGCTGATCATATGTGTTCAGAGGGATTCGATGTGGATAAGACATATTTCCTATTTCATCCGAGGAAACATGGTGGTGAAATGTTCGCTTGCGTTTTAAATGTCGTGAATTAGTCCATGAGACATCGGGAGAGAGCGACCAGCACGAGGCCGAAATCTCAACACAAAACTTTGAAACGGCAGTAACCGAATCAGATTTAGCGTCAACGCTTCTTAACTAATAGATTTGTGGCATAAATTATCGCCTCTCATCAGGTTTGTGGATAAAATGATGTGTCCTGAGTGCGCATGGCGGTGAAAACCACAACAATGAAACTTGGGAGATACGGTGGGACGGACCTTAACAGTGCTTTAAGAACTTATGAATGAAAACAACCGCCGTGGGGGATGGGTGTCCATGACGGCAGGACCGAGGAAGGGCATGGACGAGGAGATTGGCCCGCCTAACACACCGCTAAACGCCGCTAAATGCGGTGTGCACACGACTATCTCCGCATTTCTTGGCGTTTATGCCGCCAAAATGGCAGGTCCACTCACACCGGGGTTACTATCGGGCACCGCGGGGCACAACATCACAGTGACAGAGGCACAAGTTGAGCGTTACGTACCTATTCTTTGACACCCATAACGGCAAATCTATCAACCACGGCAGCCACGAAAGTCCATCCGAGCCGAAGAGGAGAGATAATTTCGACGTGCGTAGCAGGGTTTGAGTTCTGGTGTCCAACATTCACAGCGAGAATGTGTGTGTCCGAGTGCGTGTGTCGCCCCTGAGGTGACTCATTTTTTCGTTCACTCACAAACCGTCGAGCCCCTCTAACGCATGTTTTACTACAAAGTCAGTCGATCGAGTAAATCCACTGTGGTGGGAGCACCCGCCGGGTACTTTGGAGGTCGATCAGCCGGATCAGGTCTGGGGTCCCGGAGAAGAAGTGATGGATAAGTAGTGAAAAAAGTCGTAAAAAGAGCCGTAAATTGTATATCCACCACCAGTTTCCCCTCTTCGATGTGTGCGTAATGTTCAAAAATCATATAATAATTGCGGTTTCTGGGTTGCTGTTGCAGGGAATCCGCGCGCTTGTGTAAAAAACAAATAAATAAAAAGTAGTCTGTGGTGTGTAGGTGTGTGTCAGGCTGTGTGCTCCTGCTCCGCGGCCTCTCTGTCTCCACACTGAATGAATGGGGGTCGGGGCGCGGGGCTCGGGGCTCAGCGCGGCCCGGCCCGGAACACTCCCATTGGACATTCACGCGCTGAAAAAGGATACACTGCATCCGCTCCGGGGCCGCCGGGCCGCAGGGAAAGACCGGGACAGACTAACGCGTTAAGGTGGAACCGGATCTCTCATGGAGGACAAACACTGGGGGCTGTGAACACACACGCACACATACACATGCACGCACACACATACATACACACACACACACACCGCCGCGCATGTTGCTGAAACAAACAGCGCGCCCACTGTAACGTATCTGAGTAGAAATACTTAACACCTAAAATACTATTTTCAACCGTCAAACGATATATGTCACCGAGATTAGAACATTTAGACTGAATCTTTGATAACATCAGTTGAAAGCCGTCTTAAAGTGAGGGCGGCGTGATTAGAACCGACAAGTATCACGGACACGAGTTTCCAAGGCTCGGGACATTTTCTGGAGCCTCCTCGACGTGTTGTGGTTTTGGCGCTACCTTAAGTAAGAAAGCAGCCCCGCGGTCAGGGGAACAACTCTCCCCCGCTCACACACACTCCCCCTCCCCGCTCACACACACCCCCTCTCCCCGCTCACACCACCACAGGCCGGGGAGGATCTCCCCCCTCCTCCCCGCCCACACCCACTCCTGGCCGGGCTGATTGGGGCCATACACGCGTTACATCCGGATCCATGACAAAAGGAAATCCAGTTCAAAGTCAATATATACAAATGCAATGCAACTATTCAGGTTTTAGTTTTTACGTTTTAGAATCAAAAACGAGAGAACGAAAAACCAAAAGTCGAAAATGTGCCTGTTTGTTATTTTTTCAGTTTTCAGCGAGGATCGGAAACACAAACTGGAAAAACAGGATTCAGGGACTGAATGTAGTTTTATTAGTTAATTGGCCCGCCAGTTTGGTAATGAGCGGTACTTAAGCCACCATCTATCCATCATGGCGGCACTGGAACCAGGCCAATGAAATAATAAATTCTAATTCAGTCCCTGAGAGACCTAAAGAGTTCATTCCACTTCTGACTAAGGATCCAGGGAGACACGATTAGAAACTCAAGGGAATTTTGTTCATTCTACTTGTGTGATGCTGGTATGTTTCAACATGACATTTACACAAAGGTTGGATTGAATGGACCATTTCCACACACTGTCTCCTAAATATCAATTTAACACCAAGGGTGGTGTGCAGTTAACATTCAAAAATCATTTTAATCATTTCAGTCATTTCACAGGTGATTTCCTGATGGACAACTTGGGTTAAATCATATAACAGCCTTCAAATAACAGCATAGCCTTCAAAATGGATCTTGATGGTGAGCTCTGCGTATTTCAAAACATACAACAAATGAGTAAAGAAGACAACAAATGTTGACACACATTATTTGTAACAATACCTTCAAACACACTGTCATAAACTAAAAACAAAAACAATATTTACTGTTCTTTGTTGTCCTCAACTGTCAAGTTTCCTGTTCATTGTAACATAACGAGTTAAAACTACGTTAATTCAACCCATTCAATCTTAAAAGCAAATGTATCCATCAACTGGTGAACAGCATGATCTTTTTGTCCAATCAAAACAACATCATGACCCAAGACCTATCACCATTGAAAAAATAAGAATGAAAAATAAAATCCACTCTAATTCTGTGTAGGTGGGGGGTCTGGTCAAAAGGAGCAAAGGTCACTGTGCTGCTGCTGATAGCTTGTGTACAACTGGATGAGCGAATCAGGAATGCGAGGCTTCACTGAGTCCAGGGCGCCGTCAAAGTGTCGGGGACAGACGCTCTGAGCTCCCATGTCCTCTTGTAAGGCCAGGAGGGCAGCCTCTCTGCACACCGCCGCTATCTGGGATGGGGAACAGACAAAACAAGGATCATCACATGACCCAGCACTGTTGGAAGATGCCTCATCATTACATAGTGGCATTAGTTTGATTATTTGATTTGTATCAGTCCAATGTAAAGAATGATCCCCTCCAGTCTCATTCACATCTGAGTGAATTATCCTCAGCTGTCAGGGAAATTCCTGTAGTTTGCACTACAAAAGCGAACACACTGAAGTTATTGAGATATGTGTTGAGCTTGAAAATGCACACGCTACTATTTTCCTCACTGCTGCTAAGAACACGTCTTATTGCAAGTAGACTAGTGTTTGCAATGTTACAACTTTTTGCATATTGACTTTGTTTTTGCATCAACAGATCCAACATATCTGTAGCCTTGGACCTGTTTCAAGCATATGTGCTGTATTTCAGCACATGTCACATTTTCTTCTCACAAAGATCTCATGGAACACAGATTAAGCAGTCAATCATCTCACATTCGGGCTTTATAAACTATTTTAGTCATTTCTGGCTGATCTGGTGTTAATAGCTCAGAACAGGTGCTTTGCAGATGTCAGGATTGGAGGGCCGATATCCTCCCTCCGCCTCCCTTTGGAGCACATACAGAGCGTGATCTAAACAGCATAAACACACCGGCGCAGCTCATTTTCTATCAGGGTTTCCCATCACACACATCTTTTCGGCTTGTCACCGACAATAATACAAAACAATGAGGCGCTCTCCCTATTCAGAAAAAGAGAGCACGAGAGGGCAGATGCATGGGAGTGAGGCTGCACACGCTGAATAGTATCCTTTGCTGTTGTCTCCCAGCAACACACAACGGACCCATGCCCACCGCAAGCAAATCGCAATTTCCTATTTATGCCAGATTTGCGACATACAAAGCATGTTTTGTTTGTTGTGAAAAAATTCATACTTATTTGGGTGTTTACCCTGGAAAAAAAAAGGACCTGCCTTAAATGCCTTGAAGTACACGGGGACACACACACACACACACGCACAAACACAGACAGACCCTGACATTCATACTTGGTGGGTTTATGAGTGGGTCTGTGGATGTGATCAACAAGCTAGTGTTTTCCGCTAAGTGTTTGCTCATGTGAGCCTCAAAAAAAAAAAAGAAGAAGAAAAAACCCAAAACAAAACACAACGGCACGCGAAGGAGCACGTTTGTAAATGTGACTGCAATCTGATATTTGAGTTATGGGGCCCAGAGCTGAGCTACCTTGCACCATCTTGATACCGCCCAGAAAATCCCAACCAAACGCCCCTTTGAGATAAGTTACATTATTCAACTGGGACAAAACAGGGGACGACGAGGGGGGGTGTACAGCAAATGTACAGAATTGAAACCATGGGAGGAAGGAGTTCTGACCTACAGCAGCTCAAATAAAAGGTACATTTTAAGAAACAATTTCACTGGATTGTTTTTTTTTTGTTTTATGTCAGCCATCATTTACATAATGAAGACAATGTCAATCAAAAAGCAGATGCCAGCTTCAACAAGAGTAACTCTCAACAAACTTGAAAGCCCACTGACCTACAAAGTTGCTCACATAAAAATGCCCATCAGTGCTTTGCACAGCTTTCCTCAAGATGGAGGACACGGGACATGTGCCATACCAGATCATGTTAATAACGACATAAATAAAACGTGTCCAAACTTGGAGGAGAGGGAGGGAGAGAGGTGGTGCGCGCTGGCGGAGCATACCAAAGCTCTGGGGTCAAATCTGTCTGGTGTACTTTTCGCCTCCTGCTTGAACAAAGGTGCTCAGTGAGTGTATCAGTCCTCCTTAATGAAGGGCTTGTTAGCCAAGTTAGCGGGAGTAGATCCACTACACCCAGAGTGTGTGTTTACTATCAATCCGCCCTTGTGTCTCCAGTGGTCCACATCCAGTGCCCCCCTCTGCCCCTCTCACACACAAACAGTCACATTTACAGGAGTGAACCCGCGACTCCATCGGCCCTGCACCAAACCACGCCTGGACCAACACCTCCATCAGTGTGACACTGTAAATTGCACATGTGCACGCGCACACACGCACCCACAACTTGGACTGCTTACCGGAGAACCACTTCAATATAATCAATGTGCCCTTTTTTTTTGGTCAACGGTGAGAATGGCCAAGATGAGCTCTTAAGAACATAATACGATATTGAAATTCCTGGAAATACCTGGATGAGTTTTTAGCTCCTGAATCATCTAAATGACCCCATGTTGCAAAAACATCCAAACACCATGAAAAAAGGAACAGGGTCATGCTTCATCCAATTCTCAAAGAGGAAATTAAATAATATGTAAAATAAATGATGCGAGGCATGCAGAGACCAAACTCTTGGACCAGAAATAAAATGTCTCAGTTTCTAAATAAGCAAAAAAGAAGAGTGGGCGGTGACATGTGTGCCAAGAGAAACAAGGCCTGGCCACTGCTCCATCCCAAACAGTCCAACAGAGCTGGGCTGGTGAGAACAGGAGGAGAGGAAGGAAAGACATACAGTACAGTACAGTGGGTGAAACATGCAAAGCCAGCCATGGAGTAAACATAGGTCTTAGCCCACGGCAAGCAACTATCCCCAAAATGTGGACGGATCATTGATCTTGGTGTTGTCGATCTAGTGGCTGTGTCACCAAATAAGGCTACTAAAGTCTCAACAATAAAGACATGCTTACACAAACACAAAGTCAGTCTACATGGTGCTGTGTGCACACTGGTGCAGTAACGGTTTTAAATGATATGTGGTCACGTAGGTGAGCAACAACACAGATGTTGTCTGGCAACAGCAATCATTCTTAGATGCCACAAAATGAATTATTATCTCATTTCTTGGCACCGGGATTGTGGGAGAAACACCTGTGCAGGGGCTTCACAATGTGAAGTTTGTCTGTGTGTGTGTGTTAACTGAGCCTAATCTTTAGGGGCATATTTGTCCTCACCCCTTAATCAGGTGAATGAAAGCTCCACATTCTTCCTGCATTCTGGAAGGCAGGGACTGCATATTAACCAAATTCAGCTATGCTCCAGTGGCTAGGAGACTTCAATTTCCTTCTCTGAGGGTGTGTAAAACCACTTGTGATGTGCTGAATTTGGTTTCCTGTCGAGGCAAACCTGAACATCTGCACACATTCATATAACCCGACTTATGACGGCCTGACTATAGTGAGAGGGATTCCCATGAAACTCTATTGCTAAGTAGGTTTGGGGAGTGACACTGTAATGAAAATGCAGTCAATGGAACTGAATGACACTGTGATGAATGAAACGGTAATGAATGATACTATTAACATTCAAATTTAGACTCAAAAGAGAACACTGACGAAAGCATTGGAGGTTATTCGTCCATGCAAACACAATATTTACTCCACCTTTGGTATTATCTCAAATCATATTGCCAGGATTGCATTTGGAACTAGCCTCTAGTCAAACGTCCACTGTAAGGTGACAATTTGGTGTTTACTTCTTTAGCTGGTCCATCAGTGCTCCTGTTTCATAACTTCTCACATTATCTTTGATGCTTGCTTATCTGGACTATATATTTTTGGCTATATGTGTGCAGAGGTCAAACAGATCCTTTTCCTGCTGTGATGAGTGGAGCTGTGGTATGTTTGAACATTTTTGTGAGGTTTCACTGACTGAACAGAAAGTTAGCGCTACCTCCATTCTCCATTCATAGATGGGATTGGATACCAGGCCCCCTAATGTCAAGCACAGCACTTGATATCAGGGGATCGGTTTCTACTACATACCTTCTCCAGGTGTATGCCTGCTTTAGGGTGTTTTTATGGAAGAGGCTGTCTTGTCATGTGAATCAGGGTGGATCATGTATTTTCAGAATATAAGGAATATGAAAAAGAACACCACAGCTAACCTCACTGAGGCCTTAGGAAATTAATACAAAACAGAGAAAACTTCGATTTGCACATTTGGTTCACTCTATGTCTGAAGCTAACAAAACAAACTTTATCTTTTTATTTGTTGATTAGCTAAAGCAAGAGGACTCACGAATACCAAGTGGGACCAGTCTGTGCACTGGTATCAGGCCATACGGAAAGGATACGTAGCTTACTTTACTTTATTTCTGTTGTATCTATGACCTGATTCTGAACAGTTGCATTTCTGTCACATCCGTCTATGACTCGCTCATTATGCCAGTCAAAATTCTTCACTTTCCTGTGAGAACATGCATGTTGGACCTTGGACGTGTACCACATGGCTGCACTTTTCAATGGGAGAATCACACACACACCAGCAACTGACTTGAATAAAGCAGATCTCTTAGTAACTGACTCGCGATAATTCAAGTCCATAAAATGAACCAAGTGCACAGCCACAAATTATGGAGGATGCTGCAACAATGATAGCTCTGTTATCGGCCACTCAATCTCCTTGCTTGAAAGGTGGGACTTGTATCTGCGAACTGCTGCGACTACTGTGTGCAACTTATCGTGTTTGTGGTTTTACAGACAGAATATGGAATCACGGGGAGCAGCTTTGTGGAGGCAGGCTGCAGCTTTGTGACGAGAGGAGTGCAGCACAGCTTTGTGCACACAGTGTCTTATCCCAGCACCGTTTACCTGTGACCACCAGCATTGACTAGATCAGTGAGCAGTCAAGTCGTAGGAGGGCACGTTTCGTTCAAGTGAGAGGCCAATGGACTGTCCCCAGTGAGTACAGTTACTCGAAGAGAAGGAGTACCCTAGGAATTGCTCTTAAGTGATGAGGGAATGGAATGCAGAATTGTCAAAAGAGCCAGAGCAGTGGGAGTGGAATTGCAATCAGTCTATCATACAGTGCTAAAATGGAACCTCACTCCATAGGCTAGACTCACTCTCAGAACAAGATTGTGGGTATGAGCATCTGCAAAGGGTTAACTGGCATAAGAGAGTCATTCACCAGACAGTCCAAAAGTGAGTCCATGACTCGTTCAAAAGACTTGGATGAGGGTGAGAAAGGATGGCTGCTGTTAAGGAGGAAGGACATGATGACGTGGCAGAGCTTACAGAAAAACACGACACTCAATGTGCACATACTGTTACATTCCTCCTCTTTTGAAGAAGTCACTGTTGCAATGCTGAACCCCGGCAGTGAATTCATTCCCCCTAACCCACTTGTATAACTCAGTGTAACATACCTCAGCTCCAGAATACTTATTGGTCCGTTTAACCAGGTCAGGGAGACACACACTTTCAGACACTGGCATGTTACGGAACTGGAGACTAAATATTTCCTGTCGGGTTGGAGCGTCAGGAAGAGGCACATACAAGATCTGGTCAAGTCGACCGGGCCGCATCAAAGCCTGTGGGGGAGAAGGAGAATCGTGAGGTCAGGCAGAGTTGACATACTCTAGTGTTACTGGATGCATCCTTCAGTTATGCAATAAACCCTCAAAAGTATTTGTTAAATACTGAAAACAAGTTATCGTGCAAAACCTCTCTTTATTCACTTCCATGTATTTACCAACGTCTTCCCAAAATGCAGACACTCAGGTTTTTGACTTCTTAACCCCTCTAGCTGCCCTGGAGGATAAGAGGACTTTCCTCCTTTCTTCTCAGCAACAGTAAGGGACCCATCCATCACTTAACAAGATATATACTTCCTGATCTCAAGGGTTTAGGAGTGACAGTGCCAGAGGAGTAAAAGGGACGCAGGGGAACAAAGGGGGAGGACCCTTAAACAACACAATCCTCATTTGCAAATGTTAATAGGTATCTGTTGTCATTTTACCCAACACCATGGCTTGGTGGACAAAAGGTGACTCACTAATAAGAGAGAAAGAGTGAATAATGATATAAATAAATAGATAAATAGATAAATAAATAAATAAATGAATAAATGAATAAATGAATAAATGAAATATGAATAAATGAAATAAAAATGGACAAAGCATAGAGAACACAAAATTTCAGGCAAAAGGGGCTTTGCTTAATTTAATTGCTTAGTCTACTTATTATATGTTGTCAGTTGTTATTAATTAGTTGAACAGGTGTTAACACATATCCAGCTGATTGGTAATTACAAATGCCTTGTGGCAAGAAAATAACAAGTGGGTCTGGCTCGGCGATCGGCTGCTTTTGCCAATACAGTGTCACGAATGTGTGTTGTCAGCCAGTCTGTTGAACAAAAGTAATGGCGGTGCGGAGAGAGGAAAGTTTTGAAAAATGAGACAGGCTATCCAAAACAGAACCAAAAAAAAGTTGTGTCTGCTTGCTGTGCCATGTTTCACTGCAGATAACAACTGCAATACTTCAAGGCATTTGCAATCCTCCCCAGCAGATGATTGACCCACAAATGACAGACGACTTCCTATCTATGAAGGCTGGTGCCTCTCCCGACCCACTGAGGAATGCTGAGAATCCTCTTGGTGCATTATTGCTCTGTACTGTCTTAGCCAACTTACATCTGACTGTCTCTCAACCACATTATGTCCACATAATATTTACAAAACAATGCCTTTGCAATGGACACACAAAAAAATGTATTCAACGATGTGGTCATGCCATCTCTGCATTGAAATGTGACATTATAGGCGAGAGACACGAGGCTGAATGCGAGGAAGGAATTCTTTCCCTTTCTTTAAAACTCTTTCCTCATCCCCTTCCCAGGATGACAGTTGGCTGGCTGGCTGGCAAAAATGGCATTGAGACATGAGTTGACTTTGTTCCCTGCCTGAGGCTTTTGCTGCATGTGGTTTCTTAACAAGTCCATCAGCAATCCTGGGAGCCCACAGTGCCAAATACTGGGACTTATGTACAACATACACAACAAAACCAAAACCAGAGTAAAAAGCTGAGAATGATGGGAACCAGAAGCTGTGAGGGAGTCAATTCTGTTCCATCTGATTCCAGATGTGCATCTGCATTGGGAAATTATTACTGGAGGAGATGCAAAATAGAAAGGTAGGTAAATAGCATAGCATAGCATATACTACAACACTGCTGTAAAGGCACATGTGTGTTTGGGGTGGATGGTTACTACCTGGACCACACTTAGAAAATATTGAAAGTCCAGATAGAAAAAGCCACCTCTGACTTGTTGTTAACATCCATGAGCTCAGCCCAGACTTGTGTTTTCTCACCATTTCTCTTAACTGTGTGCACTGATGGCTGCAGAGCCTCACCCGCCGAGCGTTTCCTGGTACCATTTGCTGCGACACTGTACCCCTGCGGGGGCTGAACATTTTTGCAGCGAGCAAGAACATCCCGCTGACCTTACCCATACTTTCACTCAGAGTGTCTTGTCCTTCTTGGTGGATTGCTGGTTTCCTGTCCCTTCTGCTGCAGGACAGGTTGTGGTTAAGGTCTGTTCTAAGATCACTGGACTCCCTGTTTGCTTGCTGACCACGGTCGGCAGGTCAGCAGCAGATGGTCCACCTCAACAGAGTGACTCTTCAGGGCCCCTCCCATGTGCTTCGTTACATTTGAGCAGCTAGCCACAGGTTTCACTGTTGAGCCTGCCGGGCCAAAAGGAGAACGACCCTCCTCCCTTGTGCCATCCTGCTTCTTAACTCATGAATCCTGCCATCTGACCCCTCGCTCCCCTATACAGTGCATTTCCCCCCTACTGTCACCGTGACTTACTGGCTTTGCCTTGTTTCCTTCCTTAATGACTGAGCCTTTCTTATTGCCTTCAACTTTTGCTCACTGCCTTTACTTCTCCATTTCTTGCACGAGGGATTCAATAGAATCACCTCTTGGGCACAATTGATTGTTTTTCTGGCTCTGATTTGACCTGATTGTGATCTGATCTGATTCTGATAAGGGTAAATGTAATCTCCAATATCAGAGCAATCAGAAACATTCTGTGAGAGATAACGAGGCAGTGAAAGACAGGTGGAGGAGGGAAGGGGAGAAGTCCTCCACCCAGCTGCGAAAACCTGTGTCACATTTCACCACAGACAAGGTCACCCTCTCTTGGTCTCGCCTCAGTGCCCCGACTCAGTAACCAGATCTAACACACAACGGCGACAAACCAGTTTCTGTCACAATGGAGATACCCATTTGGTTTACATGCCTAGTATGCATTCAACAAATCTTTCTAAAATTTCCCCGCTGGTTTTTCTCGATCTGGGAGGTGGCTTTTGTTGTTCTGTTTTCTGTCTAACATATTTGACCACCATCCCGGATGAAACGTCCTTCCCAAAAACTGTAAATTCTAGATAATTGGTCTACATCATTTCACCAAAAGAAGCGAGCTGTAGAAAAACAGTGAGAGGGGAGGAGATGAGGGCTGAAGAGATGAAGGTAGTGGAGGACGATGGAGGAGAAAAAAAAAACATTGATGACACAAAGGGATGCGTAATTAAGACAGGAAATGGGAGACGAGAGGAGGGCTCTAGGGGCTTTCAGAAAGAAGCTCGCTGGGGTCGCTTTTCCAGAGAGCAGAGGAGTGGGGGCGATACTCGAGCTGTCTGAATGGAAATCAGATATTTTTTTAACACAAGGCATGGCCCAGATCCTGCCTGAAGACTGACATAGATAGGCCAGTTCCTGTTCCAATTTGCTGCTGAAGCACAAAGTGTTGCCAAGGCAACCAGCTGTCCAAGCCAAACTTTGCCTCTGCGAGCCAGCAGCCCAACGACAGGTGGGGCTGCGAGGCGGTTACAAGCAGTGCTGAGCGACTTGAAACGTACAAAGCTACCTCACTGTCTGGTTCTGTCTGGTTCCGTCTCTGGGCAAATGAAGTGGTGACTGCCAGTGCAACATTTCACTCTTTCCCCCTGATGACACGCATATGTGAAGCAATGTTTCATTCCCATTGCATATCATCTGTTGGATCTGCGGTTGTGGCAGGATCCTGCAAAGCTTTTTGTATTAAGTTCTCGTATTTCTGATTTTGACATTCAATGATAGACATTAGTACTCAAGAAGGAAGAATTCTCTGAGAATGTAAACACCACTTCACCATTTAACCTAAGGCACGGTAATTAGATTGAATCATGTTTTGAATGCTGGCTTATTGAGCATGTGCACGGCCAATTCCTTGAAGCGCGGACAGATGAGCTTTCTTAATGACAAAGTTGTTGATGACAAAATTAATGATCTCATTCCCTAAAACGTAGGAACAAGACTGTCCAAGACTGTTTCTTCCCTATCGACCCTCCTGTATGAACCAAAATGATTGCCTGAGCTAAATCAGGTATGTTAGACGCTGCTAAGTTGATAGTAACTTCCTTACTACATACGATTGATATGTGGAAATGTCTGTGTGTTTACATGTTATAGACTTTGGTTTTTACCCGCGCCCCCGCGCCTTACCATAACTTCTGTTGTGAAGTGGCATTGAACAAATAAAATAACAAGTGTTGTAATGAGATAAACTGATCTCATTAATGACTGGCTGCTACTGTTTTCACAAACTGCAGAGTCATCTGCAAATCCCGTTTGTTGGACCTCAGTAACAGAGCTAGGGAGAAAAAACACTACCCCAGCTAATGTTAGTATTCATTCTTTTCCACTTTTTGGCAAATACATTGTATAACTTAATGGATATTCACATGTTTCTGGGCCTTTGTCATGGCATAATTATCACTTTCTCAAAAAACAAAAAACAAAAAAACTGTCAAACCAACAGTTCTTCACAGCTGGATCAAACCCCTGAGCCTTGGCAGGCAACCCATCATACCATAAACTTGTTACTTCCAATAGCTTCAGTAACTTAATAGATACACCTGGAGGTGACCGCGAGGACATACCTACCCCCGGGACATCTGAAGGTAGCTATTTTCAATATTTCAGACTACAATCATGGTATTTAGATGAACAACTTGAGAAAACAACAAAAAAGAAGCAAGACTACAAACTAGAAAAACGAGAGAGAATCTGCGTTTTTGCCATTTCCAAAGATTTACTTTGACAACCAAATGATCAAACATCTGATCCACCACACTTCAAGTGCCTCCACCTCAACTCCCACTTGAAGAGTGAGGCAGTGGAACATGTAGTGGCATACCAGCGCTCCAACTTCCCCTTCCTTTGGAGGGGAAGCCATTTTATTGTGTTCCACTGAGATAATTGCCAATCCCTCAAATGAAAGGGTTTTCTCTGTACTCTGGTAATTACTAGATACACAGCAAGAGTCTGGCGGAGTGGGGAGGGAAGGGGGGGAAAAAAGAGAAGAAAACATGACAGGCAAGTATTAAAATTCAGTGGGTGGGGCAGGAAGGAAGTAAGAGAGAG
>OMPJ01029580.1:13754-78754 GCA_900312935.1 Carapus acus
CATTGCAAAAGGACTGCTGCAGTAATCCCCCGCTGGAATTGAAGAAGGACATGTTTATGGTCTAAAGGTAGTATTTTTGCTGATCCAGGAAGGCAAACATGTGCCAAATGCCCAAGAAACATCTGTTCCTGGGTAATTACTTGGCATGCTAGCTGACTTGTGTGGGGATGGCTCATCTCCTCTATACATACTTATATCACTCATCTTTTTTAAGAACATGGAATCAAAAGTTGATTAAGTGAAGTTGAGCTGAACTTTTCTCTCAGGCAGCATACACTACGTGGATAGATAGATATATAGATAGATAGATAGATATATAGATAGATAGATAGATAGATAGATAGATAGATAGATAGATAGATAGATAGATAGATAGATGGATAGATAGATAGAGATAGACAGATACAGACAGACAGACAGACAGTGTGTGTGTGTGTGTGTGTGTGTAGACAATCATGTGAAATGATTGCCTGCACTGGTGGCAGCCACACTGGTGGAAAATGCGTCCTTATCTTGAAATAAGACACAGAGGGACGCAGGCCAGAGGAAGGTGAGGAGGTGAGGGGGAAGAGTTTGTGACTGGGGTCAAGGCACAGAACAATAGCGCGACTCATGCTGGGACAGTCCACCAGTTAAGTGTGTTTTCCTGCAATTTAGCAGAGTAGAGAGCAGAATTTGTGTGGTGGGGGGTTGGGACACAGGACGTGTGCGAGCTGAGCAGCAGCATTCCAGGTCAGACTGGTTGTCTATATTGAGATGACAACACGGGGGGGAGGCTTAGACTTCGATTATGAGATTAGATGCTGGAAATGGAAACGGAATGGCAGCCAAACAACAGTCTGTAGCCACAAGGTCAATGAGATGAAGCAGCTCAGGAATGTTTTACACTGGGCATGACACTCAAGAATGGAGTCATCAAGGGAATCAAGGGCAGTGACAGGGATTAAGAAAACACGTGCTGATAGGCAATACCGTGCTGCACTCTGATAGCATCCTTTCCTATTTAGAGGTGTTCTTAATGGTAAATTGCTCCTGACAAGCAAAACTCGGTGGAATACTTACATTGACTTAGAATGCACATTGACAAAATATTAACAAATCAAAACACTAGAACAAAGAGCACCCGGCCGCTGTGTCCATACACCTACCCATCTTGTTTTCAATGTCAATTTCTTGTTACAATTGTAGTATGTTGTTCAAATTATGATCCAGAATCAATAACCTGCATTGCACGAGTTAAAAAAAAGGTTGACAGAAACAAATATGTATGGAAACAGAGAAGACAGTGGAGACTATCAGGCTGTTAATGCCTCAGTTCATTGATCAGATCCCTGGTCGATCAACTGAGGCTACAGCTGCATTCTGCTGCTTTTCCCCTTTAAACCCCTTTTAATTGCACCGCAACTCAGCACCCAACGTAACTTTGTTACACAATGTGAATTGTTGTAATGACAATAAAGATTCCTGATTCCTGACAATAGAGACTACTAGACTGATACTGGGATAGAAGTCGTTCAGTAAAGTGGTTTATGAAAGATTGATAAATCGAACTACTTTCCCAAGAGATTAAGATGCTGGTAAGCTGGGAGGAATGGACAGTGAGGGAGAGGGCCTTGGGTGTTTGATGTCCAACAGAATAACACAACAGAACAAGATAACACTTGTCCTTTCCCCTGCTCCACACAGCAGGGGAAGCACTGAAGTGTACCTGTGTGGCCGAGTCCCACAGAGAAGATTCCAACAGAATGTTTGCATCTCATGTAGTGTGGCCTGGGCAATGAAAGTGTATTTTTCTGACACGGGATAAAATTCTAATGAGGTGGACAAACCAACCGCTGCTACTGAAGCGACAGAGGTATTTTTAAGACATTATCACAAAATACACAGCATTGTGTACTGAACCAGCTCTGCTACACCCTGTTTCCATGAGACACTGAATATCCTTCCTTTTACAAGCGGGTATTATTTTACAGTCTTGTGACCTTGGCACAAGCAGTGAAACACAACACTGCCCACACAAGTCTATTTCTGCAATCGCCTTACAGTTAGCTACTAATAATTCACCCATGGTCTCCACTACTGGTAGATGTGAATGGTGCGCAAGGCTAATTCAGACTTGGTCGAAATGTTTAAAAGGAATGCATATGAATGTGTGTGAGTGTGTAGTGTATTACTGTGTATCATATTATAATATAATACAATGTATACAATGAGTATGTGGTATATACTATAACTTGAACAAAGAGAAACACTTGATCAAGTTTCAACTGCTGTGAAAAAAGCAAATTATATCATTGCAGTATCAATGACTGACAATGAAATATTGTTATCTTGTACAAATACCTGAGAACAATCTACCCCTTCCCTGACAAACTGAACACTACACAAGGGATTGCCTCAGGACAAACGCAATCCATCAATATCAAGAACTGTGTGAAGTTTAGCCAACTTGATGAAACAAATTTTCAGAGATAGACTATCCAATTTTCATAGACAATAGAGTAGAATCCAGGCAAAATGTTTGGACTCAGGAACATACAGAAACATATACACACTGCTTTTTGATAGGAGAAGCCATGATTACTCATCCTTAAAGGGAACTTCCGGCTCAGTCCCTTTCAATGAGCCGTAAAAAGCTAGGCTGGTTTTTAGATGTATTGTTATTTAAGAACCCAGTCAAGGTGTTTATCATTTCAACTCATTCACACACTGGGGAGAATGACGGTGAAAGATAAGGATCACAGTCATACAAATGGTAATGTCCAACATACACATTATTTACTGCTGGAAGATCTGAGCTCCAGTTATGCGCAACAAATCGGCTACAATCGAATTTGACATGTAGATTACATTCAGATTTGACTTTTTTTTGCATTCATTGTAAACATTCCACTATGACGGCGCCATATTCTTGTGCTTTAATAGTAAGACCATATTTTCCCTATGTAGAAAATATGTGAGCGTAAGTAAAGCTCCCTTGTCTTGTGTTTTTCATGCAACAACTAAAACGTCGTCATTTTACAATTAAAAAATGTATACGATGCAATAAATTGCCAAATAGAGATCCTCAGGCTTTTTCTCTGCAAGATTTTTCTCTAGGCCGCGAAATGTCAGTTTGCCTCTGTGAAATCTTTGTATGTTGTACTGAATGTGTTCCTGGGCTATAAAAACTATTGAAAAGTTGATAGTTTGATTGACAACTGTTACAAAACATCACAGACTGCTATATAAAACATCAAGATCATTGTTTTATATACTGTGATAATGCAATGACTGTGGCAGTCAGATGCAGCTCCTGAACAACAACAAAGCAACAGCTGCAAACACAACAAACTCTGCCTCCTCCACGCCTCCACGCCTCCTCAGCCAGAGAGTCACTACACCTCTACATGAGTTACAGCTCCAGATCTAAGCCATTCCCTTTGGCAAGCGAACAACAGAGAGAGTTTCTTAAGTTAGATTAACTGTCTATTTGCATGGTGTCAACTGATTAATCTTAAAACTAGCAAAACCACAAAGTGAAAGTGGTTCGCTTTTGTGAATGTGCTTTCAAATGAGATCTGTGCTCACTGAGTCCATCGAGAGCACAAACACAGATGAGACACAGAGAAACAATTAACAACTCCTGACCATAAAGTGCAAAGACATTCTGATGAGAAAGACAGATAAAAAACATACAAACATGAAACCCTCTGAATTGAAACTGCATACTACGCAAAGTTGTGCATCAGAAACTGGATGGAAACCGGATGGCCAAAGTTCAAATGGCCACTGGTCCACAGGAACGTGTTAAATGCAGCAACTGAATGTCGAACTGCAGCAGATGAATGAAACATATCAAATTCTGGTGAATAATCTGCCAGCATGTCTGTATTAAATACGCCATTGAAGTAATCTTGTCCTGTCTTTTGATTGGATGATTCTGGAGCAAAACCTTCAGGTGCCGATAATATACCTGCACATTGATTAGCAAGTCTGTGCCGTTGAGGACCTGAAAAGGTCTTTGATTGAGATTTGCTGATCAGCCAACATAGGATCCCACTCTAAAGAAAAATGAGGCAGTATCCACCCAAAGACAGACAAATGCATAAGCACACACACGATTGCTTGCACATACACAAAAACGTGTGAATGGTGGGACATTTCCCTCCCTGACTCTGTTTGTCTTTTTCGCTGTGTGTGTGTGTGTGTTATTTCCCCCAACCTCTTAGATACCCACACTCTATCACACAACATGTACACTCTTGTCTCTTGCTTTCTGTCTCTATTTGTGTGTGTGAGCGACTTAAACCTCCACGTCACAGTGTAAAGTGAGAATCACAAAAGAAACACCTGGCAACCACGGATGTGGTCCTGCTCATTTTATAGTCCACCCCACCTCCACTCCACCACCCCTCTGACACTCGGGTGCACCCCCAGCTGCCTCTCCCTGTTGACTTCCATTTAGGGGGTAATGGCAAGAAGGGCAAACAAAGCTTTCAGCAGGAGGAGGAAGGAGCCTAAGGAGGAGGCGCCCCCCCAAACCATTCACTCCCACTCAGCTAAGCCACCCCCTGCCGCCCCACCCCGGCTCATCTTTCACACGGCAGGAAGTGCTTTTCAGACCAGGAGCTGCATGTACATGTCCCTCTTAGCCAGCAACACCTTGCTTTGCTTTCTCTCTTTCCCTCTGTGTGTGTGCGCACCCGTGTACCAGTGAATTTATGTGTACCACTGAGCCAAGAGGGGACTATAAAGGTGAACAGGGAACAGAAATGTAGAGACTAGTGGGAGGAGAACACTTGAGCGTGTAGTTACAATAAAACCACTAAATTACTCAAGCAACTATCATGGCTTGTGTACATTCTTGCTGGCTAATTTATCTATGCAAGGTAAGATCTTAAAGCAGATGGACAGAAAATATGTATTAGAAGCATCAAAAACAACCAAGGTGAGAGGATATTGTCAAAAAAAGTGAAATAATCCCTGATGTTTCCATCATAACAATCCTGAAACCTTCCTCTCCATTTGGGTACAACATTTGGGAGGAAGGTTCTTGGCTTTCTTTGCCAAGTCTCCTCACACAGCCACCGTTTGTAAACCCATAATAAGAGAGGACATTTCTGATCAGTGACAAAGCACCCTTTATTTACAATTCAATGAAACGGTGTGTTGATAGAAGATTCCGAGTTACGAATGTTTTGTTGAGTAGAGTATGATCGCGCATACTTATGTACTGGATATTGATGAAATGTCATAAACATTTCGGCCACAAACAGAGCTAAGACATGTACGCAGTCAGTGAGACAGTGTCTCTCCTACTCACTTTCCTCTCTAGACAGAAAGTAAGTGGCTGTTTGGAAAGCCGCAGTGTGTAGCGATACAGACCCACTTCTGCGTGTGTGGGTGTGCACATTTGTGACTCGACTCACATCATGGGACGACTGAGGCAGCTTTACTACACAGTCAAGTATTTATTATCACCTACAACCTTTTTTTGGAGCCCCTAACCGTGCACCTAGCCTGCGCCTTGCTTTTTCTGAGCTCCTCGCACAGCAAGCCTCCACTGCGCTGCAACTCTACAGCACCGCAGGCCCAGTAAATCTTTCTACAGCTTGTGTTAGTGTGCATGTGAGCCTGTGTGTAAGGCTCCCATCTCCCTCCCATCTCCGCTATGACAACAGACAACCTTCACCGTCTTTAGAGTGGCTATTTGCCTGTCAAAATTCATCTTGACTCAGTTGGGCTGAGGGGGGCTTTTACTGTCTGTCAAGACAGGAAAAAATACATAAATAAAAGGAGTGCATATCTCCACTCTGGAATGTGGTGCATACCATGAATAGCTCAACTTTCACAACTAGGAAACTGTGTGAGGCATGCCCTCTTTTTTATGTTTTGTCTGCGCACAGAAATGACCGTTTATCGAGAAAAGCAATGCATAGTTTGAGGGTCCTGTTTGAAACGGTTCTGTTCTTACATTAAAGACATATTTAATCATATGCTGTGGAAACTTTCAGAGACTCACACCAAGCAACCATCCAGACAATGTTCCACAATTTGCCATGAGTGCCTAAAAAGATCCCTTGTGATAACTGAATGGCTATCGTGAAAGCGTTTCCCCTGTGGATGAGTCCAGACATGTCTCGCACAATACCTTTGCCCTCTAAACACCTTTTTCATAAAGAATTATGATTACATTCTGACGTTATACTTGCATTACACGTGCACTACTGCAACAGTCACTTTACACCGCAGTTTTGTATATTTCTTTGATGTATTTTTTAATATATGCTGCAGTTTTTGTGCAATCTTTTGTTTTCTTTACCTAATATGTTACTTGCTGCTATACTGCTGCTATTGCCACAATGTGGAGCAGCCAAACATGTTTTCACAATGATGTTGGAGACAGTGTCATAGTGACAATAAAGGATTCTTATTGTTATTATTCTTGTGCAAAAATTATAGTAGCACACAACACACCGTTTTTACTGCCTTTGACATCTCCATGTACTGTATGTATCTCAGAGCAGAAGAAGTCAAATCCATTTGGAGATTTTTTTTTTCTGTTAAAGGGTCCTCAATAGAAGGTCTGCACCAGGGGTCACCTACGTTGGGCACTGGGGCGCCCCGGAGGACCATGCGAGGTGCCTGTGAGGCTTTGTCTAAAATGTGAGGAACAATTAGCATTGACATGTGAGCAGCCTCTTCACATTGCATTTCTATTGTTACTGTTACTGTTACTATTAATATTATCTTTATTATTTTTACTATAAAGCTATCCATGCAGTTTTGTTATGTGGAAATTTTGTATCAAACTGGTCCTGTTAGCCCTTCATATTATTCAGTGCCCACGAAGTAGTCCTAAAAAAAAAACTTAAAAAAGACAGAAAAAGCCCTAAAAGGCATAAATATTAGAATGCTGTTCCGCCAGGACTGATCATCATTTGTCTGATATATTTGCATGGTGCCTTTTTTTTAGTAGCATCCTTTTATAATGCACTTGTTTTGGGTAATGGTGATGTAATTCGGTAATCTACATGAAAACTGTATTGTGAGAAAACAAACAGAACAAACAGAGGTTCCATGGTGAGGGAATGTGCTCTGGTCCTCGGGGTTGACAAATGGGAAAGGTTGTGGTTGTTTTTATCCTGATTGACCATCTCTGCACCCTGTCTGGTTTGATGTCCTGATCCTTTGAAGCAGGCCTCCTGGGTCTGCTGCTCTTTGCCTAGGGTTAGAAGTTGAGCCCCCACAGCATTTATATTCCCACCGTTCTGCAAAAGTTGATCACCATTTTGAAATAAGCGAGGCCCGAGAGGTTGGTCAAGGAGGATACCATTTGCTGTAGACATAGATAGCAACTTCACTGAGTTGCTTCTTTGATGATGGACCACTAAGTATTTTGCAGAATTTCCTTTCGATATTTGGGAGGAATACTTGAAAATTGACAGCAGAATTCAAAATTGGAGAAGAATATGGCGTCACATGAATAGAGGGAATCAGTCACGTGTACTGTTGTATTAATGTATGCAAGGTTTCTTAGCCTTCCTATCTAACAAATCAAAGCAGTTTGAAAGACCTACAAACAGAGAAGAGAAGGATATTCCATTCAACTATCATTTGTGGCAAATACACAGGCTGAGCATAGAAGTTTGAGAACTATTAGTAAACGTGACAGTTTCTTATCTAACAGCAGCCTTGTGTCAGATGTGATCTTATTGTCTTACGGGTGGTATACAAGAGTGCCTTTCCAGGCCGACTGTGCTTCAAAACAGGATGTCTGACAATCCCTAGGCATGAGATTTCCTCTGCTGGAGCACCACGGCCCAAAGCTCAAAAAACTCACACCTCAGAGGAGCACATCACACATCACAGATCTGCCACATTGCACATTGTCTGCTGTTCACAACCATTCACCAACCATTCACCATCACCTTACCCCCAACCTCTCTCACTGTGGCATAATTCATCTTCCTCAATTTAAAACAACAGAGATAGTTCCCTTGGTCGTTTTCCAGAGGGAAATTTTCCTTTTCAGCTTGCCCGATTTTACATCAAAGACGGAATTGGGAGTGCTGCCGCTGTACCGCTCATATTACAGAGTATGAGAGTCAGTGTCGGACTGAATCCACTGATGCCTTTCCAACATTGAATTCTGACAAAATAACACAGAGGTTGATAAATTCAGAGTTGTGCTTTCTTTTTCTTTTGTTTCCGGGGGAACGATGGCAAGAAGTGGTCCGTTGTGCAAATGAGGTTGGAGACTCCATCAAAAATTGACTTAAACAGTGGGGCCTTCGAAGAACCGAAGCTCAAAAGTCCTCCAATTACTCCTCTGTGGTGACAGAATTTAAGTGATAACATAGACTGAACATAAGAAAAATTGTTCATTATGATAATTCATTGAAAAGCTATCTAAAAGACTTAGCTTCTAAGATAACAGACTAATGTGGATATGACCTCCACACACACCCAACTCACAGCTCTTCTGTTTACACACACACTCTCTATCTATCTCTCTCACACATACACACACATGCACAGATGCAAGTATGTACCCCTACACAAACAGGCTAACAAATACACAGAAATTAGTGATAGAATGTTCTTAACTGTGAACTCTGACAAAAGCCAGCCTCATACTCTTCACATAGAGCGAGGAGTCCATGCACAGTCCATGTGTCATGACCCTGTCTATAAATACACACATGCTGAGCCAATATTGTACCCACTACACATACCACAAGAAAGGACGGTCCTTTGCAGCGGTGGAGGAGGCAGCGGCCCTCAGCTCAACTTCAAGCAGGTCTAAAATCAGTGCTTAGAGAGCAAAGCATATGTTGGCAATGTTATGGTTCCAGTTAGCATCTCTGGTTTGCAACGGATGTGTGTTTGATCCTTTTGGCTTCAAGGCTAAATCAAGTCTATCTAAAATTAGTGGGCTGCCTTTTCTCCGGAAGAGAGATACTTCCTTGTTGATTGTGGAGAAGTAAAAACACTGGGATTGCAAGCTAAGGAGGGTGGAGTGGCCCATTCTGCAATGGAATCACTTGGCATAGGGATGCTTTCAATGGTATACTTACAGAATGGACAAAAAAGGAGAATGAATGGTTTTGTGCAAACAGATTACAAGATTTGTTCCTACAGAATGTTGCCCCACTCGAAGCGATTTGACTTCAACTGCTCCTAGAATGATTAAAAGTTGACTGGGGATGGGGGATCAGAGTTCCACCACGTCAACTACAAAGTGCTGCCTTTTGTAGTTATTGCAACTGTGCACCTCCCAATGAGTAATGTGGTCAGTTTATTGAGACAGAGTGGCAAATCATGCCAATTGCAAGACAAAGAAAGAGCGAAAAGTAGAGGAAAATGTCCTGGAATGTGCATTGTCACACTTGTCAACTTTAAAATTACGGCCCTGGTCATCCCTAAAGAAAATAGAATTGATACAATCTGCAGGGAATGTACCTTTTAATTGGTGGCTTCCATCTCAAACCCCATCTTTTTTTTTGGTTTACCATCGTTACATTTACTAAAGTGCCAGGTATGTCATACCTGTAAATTGGTTATATATGATAAGGGGGAGACATGAAGAGAAACAGAAACCCAAAACAATCAGAGCCCAGAATAGATCGAGGCACAGCGAGACACCAACAGTAAGACGAGCCTCCATTACGCTGCTTTGAGGTCATGGACAGGTGTGGCTGCCTCCTGCTCCAGATTCTCTCTTATATATAACTACACTTGCAAAGGGGTGAAAAATCTCTGGTTAATTTCTGGAAACTTTCCATGGGAAGTTAAGATGGGGAATTTTGGAAATATTCAGAAATGGAAACTTTCTTTGGGAATTGTGGGAATTAGTAGGAATTTAGAGAAATCAATGGAAATGGGAAAAATCCATGTAAAAGAAAAAAATCAAAAAGCATGGCATTTCAACAGATTTATGGGAGTAGAATTTACGTTTACGTGCGAAAATCTGAGGTATGAGCTGTGCTTAAGGACACCACCACTAGTGGGCGCACAGTTACACACTCCCTAGGACGGCTCGCACAACCTATGAGGACTTGGAATTGAAAGAAACAGGAACTTCAGCATTGGAAGAATCATTCAAGACTTGGCACGGGTGGTTTGATAACTCCAGGAATAGAACTAACATCAACTCGGTGGTGATTTGTCCATAAATTAGTTTGAGATATGGGCAGATTGATTTACGAGCTTGGTCACGGAACAAATTAAACTCAAGGTACTACTGCATACATTGTGGCACAGAGGAACTGTTGAGAAATAGTGTGTGAGGAGTTACAGAAAAAAGAAAATAGACTTGAAAGTGCCTCCTACTTGCTTTCAGTAATTGCTCATCCCTATGATCACCCCCCCAACACACACACATACCCCCACCACCTTTCCATTTCCTGTCTTCCCACTCCCACTCCTGTCTGTTTACAGTTACTGGGCTGCAAATGAATTGTTCACAAATGAGGGCTCAGCTGGCAGCCCCGACTGCTTCGGAACACAGATGCTATCAGTGGAGGAACAAAGGAAGGAAGGAAGACAGGAAAGCCAAAAGGAAGCCATCCCAGCTCACAGGGCCAGTGGGGGGGGGAGAGGAGAGAGAAAAGATGGACAGAAAAAGGTGTGAAGCTGGGTTTGAGGGAGAAAGGACGGCATTGGTCAGGGGTATGGCAGGATGACTGCAGTATCGGAAGACAGAGCAAGTCAAGAGAAGTACTGGTCAGAGACAACCAACCCAATGTCCCTGCAGATGAATAAGAGGTCAGCCATGACATGCAACATGGTTGACTGATGCCGAGTGCTCCGCTATAGGGGATGAGAAGGTGCAGTCTTATCGTGTCCAGATCAGACAGACAGACAGACATTCTGGTAGACCAGATGCACATTTCGTACATCTTGATGAGGATGACGAAGCAAGAAAAGAGTGGAATTCCTCTCAAAGCCTGCTGAGTGCAAACGATTGCATCAAATCATGTCCCACTAGTTCAGCCATCTCAACTGGAGCTTTTTCACAGAGAGAAAAATGTGGACATTGTGCAGTTGTCCTCAGCACATTACTGAACCCCCTCCTCTCATTTCAAATCCCCCAACACTTACACCTCATCCTCTTGTAAGAGGCTCTTAATGTGTTGTTGGGATCTCCGGAGCAGAGAGCCGGGCTCAAGGGGGTTCAGCGAGGGATATGGGAGATATACAAAGGAGGCATTATTTGTTGCTCTTCCAGGTGGCCCCCCACCAGCTCTCATTCTATTCCTGGGTGTGACTGTCATCTGCCTGTGTTGAGTGATCGTCACTTTTGCCGGTGCATCTCCTCCTGCCACATTTTGACCTTCCACTACACTTTACATTGATATGATTGGACACGGCACTCTGTGAGCAGTCAGCCTCCTTACCTCTCAACTTTTGGGGGAACCTGTGCAGGTGCATTGAGTTTTATAGCTAATAAGTGTGTGACACTTTTGCAGGGAAAACATTCATACCCTGCAAAATGTCTTCACAGTATTAAGTTTTTTTTAATCCCTGTTTTGATGAGTTTTATGAGCTGGAAGCCAAAATTATGTCAAAATACAAAAAACATACTTGAGATTGTTTGCCTTGTGGGCCCAGAATCCATCATCTATTTCTATAATCTATGATCAAAATTGAGTGTTTTGATTGGAATCATGGAAATAAAAAAACTTTTCCATGCTAATCAAATTTTTTGGGGTCTGTATGTAGGTGTGTGCGTATGTGTGTGTATGTGTGTGTGATATGTAACCTGAACAAAACATGATGTTCCATATAATAGAAACTGATGTAACTCAGACTGTCTTTGTTGTCACTGAACCACTGCAGCCAAACACAGACATCATGTGAGCGGCAGCATCCATTCATGAGGCTACATTTATCTTTGCATATTCATGATCAAATACTTTCTAGAAGTTATAGAGAGACGGCGAGGGGATGCAGGGGAGTGGGGTTAGGAATTTGAGAATAACCGAGATTTTCCGAACTGAGAGCATTCCAAGGGCGCTGGTGGTCTCAGCTCGCCAAGAGGCAAGACGACACATGCTGGGGATGTCTGCCAGGTAGCAGAGCACAAAGAGCCTCAATCTCTCCCCTCTCCCTCCCCACCAACTCCCTGGATATCCCAACACCCCCCCTTCCCTCACACACTCAAACATAAACACTTCTCCAACTATCATACCTCTCCCTCTTGTTCCCCAAAAGACGAGAGCAGAAACTAGTTTAATTATTTCTACACAAATCTACCTATTCTTACAACTGATACTTACAACACAAGTGTCAATGAGCAAATATGACAAAAATACCCTAAAATCTGAGTGTTGAATGTTTGAGAAGAAGAAGACTTACGATGCATTTTGAGACGCAAACACTCATAGATGTTAAGAAAAAATGTTAATAGACGTGGATAACCTTTTTTTGTTCATTCTATCTGAATACACATCATAAATTGAGTGTTGCATAAATGTCTGATGTCTAGTTTGCAAGGTTGAGTCAGTTTACTGTGCGTCTTTGGTTGGTATTCCTGGTTCCATACAAGCGTAAGTTGATAGTGATCCAAGCCTTGAAGTCTGATACTGGCCTGGGGATTCGGCAGCCCCGCTGCTCAGAAACACGCGCATGCATATGTGCGCCCCCACACACGCACGCACACACACACGTACACACTCTCTGGTTCCCAGAGCTCATCCATCCCTGGGTGGGATCCCATTACTTGGTACCGAGCACAAACACACGCGCGCACGCATGCACACAGACAAGGCCAAACACAAGTGTGCGCAAACCCAAAGCTATCAAGGAACAGCGCTAATATACTTTTCTACATCAAAACAGCTCCTCTATGTCTCCATGCACAATCACATATCAACTATTATCTGATTAATGGCATGAAAGCATGGACTGACATTGAAAAATATTTTAGTAGATAAAAGCTACCATGTATGCATATCCAGTAGATTATTCACTATTTTTATCGGATGTGAAAAATTTCTGTGCGAATGCATCCAATAACTATTTTTTCATGTATGATTAGCCTTGGATGCAGAAATTCAGCAGAACTATGCATGTCCAGACAGATATCTGTCGATAAATGTTGGTCTCCAAGATGGGTAGCCATGCTACGGATCTTTCGGTAGCAATAAAAAAAAAAACTTGCACATGTGTCTTGGGCGGTCATGAAATAATCCATCACAATGTTATGTTACAGCTCTGCCACAGAAAAGCGTTTTTGATGAGCATCAGCAAACCACTACCGGTATCACAATCAAAACGGCATCAGGGACGTAGACGAGTGTAGGATTGGTAGAAACGTTGACCTGTCAAACCTCAGGGCAAGTAGAGGACCTAATCACTGAGTTCCTTGGCTGTAGGCTTCAGAGGACATTTTCTCTTCAAATGTCTATACGTCATCAATTTGTACAGTATCTGTTGCAGATACTGAACAAACCAAAATCTTTGTTTGTGTGTGGGACAGAGTGAGTCATGTCATGTTTGGCACCATCTTCTGTTCAGACACCACACTGCAGTACCACATATTAATTCAAAGGGAGGAGATTAAGCAGATAACAACAATAGGAGACCTAATAATGAGCAGGAAAGGAGACTTCCCATTCACGTTATTAGACGGATGTGTGCAGAGCAGCAGGGTTGACAAACAAGTTATACGCCATCACATGCCGATGATTACACAGCTCAACATCCAACTTACATTTCACATTGCTTTTTACTCCATTAATTGACTACAATTGGTCCGATAATCGATCAAGCAGAGCAACTTCATCGCTTACCCAAAATCTCACTGAAACATTTTGACAGATTTTTGAGTGCAGTGTACCACACTAAATTGGTTCAGGGTCAGTTAGCCCAACAAAAATTCACATGTAAAGCGCAACAGATTATAAGGCGCACTGCTGATTTTTGAGAAAATCTGAGGATTTTAGTTTGCCGTATAGTGGGAAAAATGCAGTAGTGGCATGGCACTGCGCCGCTGACAGTGGGTGATAAAGTGAAACTAACAAAATACATTCAACTAGACGAGTGTAAAGGAGGAAGTTGGAGAAAGACAAAAAGAGAACTAAAGAAGACTGACATGTCTTCAACCTTATCCATCATGGACCAAAGAGGAGGAAAAGGAGATGAAGACAGAGGGCCCATGTCTGTTTACCTTATCAATCATGTCAGGGCGGTTGGTGGCAGCCAGTACAGTGATGTCCTGGAGAAGCTCAATCCCGTCCATCTCTGTCAGGAGCTGAGCCAAGACGCGATCCCCTACACCGCCAGAGCCCAGGGAGCTACAGGGGTGGACAAGGGAGAGCTCAAGATGGATGACTTGTCATGATGGAGACAGTGAGAAATACAGATGATTTTAACACAGGGAATGATGGTTAGAAAAGTAATTGTACAAATCCATGATGAATGAGGAAACAATTTAAGTTTGAAAATGTCTTGGGGGCAGACGTGGGTTGTAGAGGAGCTGCAGGCGTTCAATGAGCCAGATTTTCTCCTGCCAACTGCTTTTTCCTCCTCTTAGTCATCTCTCAGTTCTGGTAAGACTGCCCCACAACGAGCCGCTATTGGACCAGCTTGACACTGTCAAGGCAGGTTGGTCCACTTTCAAAAGTGGCATGTTGATCAAAACACACCATATCAAAAGTTCATCTCAGAGAAGCATGCTGTGTGTTTGTCAAGGTGCAGCAATTAGTGACCACAAAACCAAATGTAGCCATGGTTCGTGCACAGTGAACTGTACCATTGCTTACGTTAAGAAGAAAGGGTAGGAAGTGCAGGGACTGTTATCATGATAAGTTCTATAGAGGAACAGTAAATAAATAGATTAAAAGTACACTGCACCTTCCTCTACCACTGGCAAGAGCGTCAATCTCGTCGAAGAACACAATGGAAGGAGAGACGGCCCTCGCCTTTCGAAATACCTGCAAGTGGCGAGCAAAATGGCACAGAGGACACAAACAGCACAGACAACACATAAGTCCACACAACATTTTTCAACGCGTGGAGGCAGTGAACTCTGGTACAAGCAGTGGCAGTGGTCATACATGATATCAAAGGTGCTTCTTACAGAGATCTCTGAAAAGAATGGCCAGATGGCGACCCAGAAAAAGTAACAGACAAACCCTAAAATTATACTTCTACCCTAATTGTGAACTCAGTCCAGAGTTGACAGAAGGCACCTCACATAAATGTACTGTACTTACCTCTCTGACTGCTCTTTCAGATTCACCAACATACTTGCTCAGTAACTCAGGACCCTGTAAAAATATATTTTACACAATTAATGTTAATTGGAACAATTCAAGAGGCATTACATGGCCAAGCACAGATGTACCGGTACATTGATACAGACTTTTTTAATTTAAGTGAGGAGTTGGAGCAACACTTTGGCGCAATACCATAGCGGAGAGCAAAATGCAAATCAGCAGGACAGTTGTGCAATCTTAAAAAAGGCCACCGCAGATTGTAATATCAGAATACTTGCATAATCTTCATATAAACACCTACAACAAGGCATTTGTTGTTATATCTCTGTTCATGTCTGACAAATTGTGTACAAACGGTAAGAAGCAACTTCAGCATTTCTCATAACAAGTCTCATTATCAACCACCTAGACAACCAATATGTCTCCCTCCTCACCCATTAGACCATCTTAGATACAGATGAACATAGACAAAGCCCTCAGAAGACATTTCCTCTGTCTGCAATCCACCCTTTCAACACCTGTGGATTGATGGGGGAGAGAGAACCGCACTTCAACAACTTGAGTTTCCCGCAAAGCAAACATGGAGGCTGACTCATTAACCTCAGGTTCCTCTCCTTGACAGATGACTCGAAATGTATGTAGGTATCTATACACGACTACTAACATCAATTATCAAAATATATCAAGCTGACTTGACTGTTATTGGTGAAAAATGCTTGAAATAAATCCCAAAAAACAGTTGTTAGCATTGCCAATGACCCAGTTTTTGTAAAACAGGGTCACATAAACCTGGCATAGAGGGCAAGCTCTAACTGAGGCCAAGCTAATTGGCATGGCAAGAGAGCCTGTGTCCAACCCTGTTGAAACACATGGCTCCGGCTTTCTAAGTGGTGACCCATCAACAGTTCAACACACTGATCGATCAAACTCCATCAGGCAGGAGTGGGGTTGCAGAGACGATGGGTGATGAGTGAGAGGACAAACATGGGGTGAAAGATTGTTAGCACAGGAGGGAGAAGGAAGCTGGAGACACACTCTCTCACCCCCAAGAGTTAAGAGTCTGAATTGAGGTGAACACGAAAACTGAACCATCACTACTGCACTAGTAAAAAGAAGAGATAGAACTTGGTCAAAGAAAACAAAATACAGGATTACACATCCCCACCATGGAACTTACTTTAATGGCCAAAAAATTGAGGCCACTTTCATTAGCCAGGGCCTTGGCGATCATGGTCTTGGAGCAGCCTGGGGGCCCGTAGAGAAGGACCCCTCTCGGTGGCTGGATCCCCATGCGAGTAAAGACCTCAGGGTGTCTCAGAGGCCATTCCACAGTCTGTTTCAGTTTCACTTTCACCTCCTCCATCCCACCCACGTCTGACCAGGTGACCTGCAAAGACAAGACACAGAAATATGATGGAAATAATACATACAGGAATATCAATAGCACTTTGTGTGGTAGGCACCCATCTGAAACCAATTTACCTTGGGCACATCTATTGCCACTTCCCTCATGGCACTGGGTTTGACCACAGACATGGCCCACTGGAGATCTTGCAGAGTGAGTGACACTTTCCCCATCAACTCCTGGTCATTTGGTGGGTGAGACAATCCCAGAGCACGTCTCAGTGCATTCAAACCTACAGAGGGAACATTTAAATCTCATGATGGATTCACAAACACAAATCAATGCCAGCTTGTTTTTCATTATGTCACTATCTACTCAGTGTTGACATTTGAAATATTTCATCAGTCACATTTCATCAGCACATGCAAATAATTGCTACTAAAAACACTGTAATTTGTGGAAAAATAACAAAACGTCTTCTTTTTCCCTCTATCATATCATGTAATAACACTCAGTGCTGCTCTATAAGAATCTGCCCACATGAAATGAAGCCTTCTACATCGTAAATGCTTGTTATCTGCCACATACACTCAACTTTAAGTGAGCTGACACTTTTAAGTGTAATAGTAACAGCACAAAAACTGTGTGATGCATTTGATAAATGTTTAAGAAAGGTTTCACTCTGCATCAAATGAAACTGTCCGAGGTGAATCTGGCCAGTTGCCGTCAGTGATGTCAAGCCTTGCAGAGAGACCACCTAACCAAAGGGGAGGAGGGCTTTTTAAAGCCACTGAACTCTGAATCCATCCTGGCCGAGTGCAGGATGGCAGAACTTAACTCAGTGATGCGACCTGAACATTTTGTTTGAGGGATTTTCTCTCTCTTGACTATTCTTGGCAGACTCAAACCACACATTTGGTCTTGCAGTGCAAACTGTTGGTGAGGAAGAGGGGGAAGAAGGCAACATGACACAATTTAATTTGAACCTTATGTGGACTCATTTTCCTCCCTCTTGTCTGCAGTCCAGCTTTATAGAATCACTAAAATCCACCAAGTGGGACTTGAGAACATAAGAGCCCCCTAAATGTACAAGAACGTAAATTTGAAAAACGTCACACCAGGGCACAGAGTTGGTATAGAAGAGAGAGAAAACATTTCACAGAGTCAGATTTAGCGAGAGAGAGGACAGGAAGGAGGGAAGTGGTTACTTTGTGTTGGTCTTCATCATCACAGTCCAAAATAGATCTTCCTATAAATCGAGGGGTCACCTTTGCTGATCCTCACACAAAATTGTCCAAAACCATTATTTCTACTTGCCAGCTTCTTTGCAGACAGCAGCAAGGTCTGCTCCCACATATCCATGAGCAGTTTCTGCTAAAAGAACGATCTCCTCCTGAGTAGCGCTGCATGGCACCGAGCACAACTGCTTCCCCAGGATGTCTGCACGCTCACACGCATTTGGGACTCCAACCTGTGAAGGTGAGTCAAGGAAGTATCACATTAATCTTGAGTTACATTATCCATGAGGGTATCTACAATGTTATTGCAGTCAAAATTACTGTTTCTTTACTGCTCAAAGACTCTGTACGTCCTTCATTGCCCATTATTTATGCACCAAATGGGATGTATGAACATACTGTACTGTATTTTAGAGGCACAGGCCCTAAATAATAATAGTATCACCTCAAGCTCCTTATCAAAGCGCCCTGGTCGGCGTAATGCAGCATCGATGGCGTGTGGTCGGTTTGTGGCTGCCAGGACCAACAGCTGACCCAAATTACCCTCCTGCAATGACAATTGGTAAAAAATGTTTCTCCATCAGGAGTAAGAAACAGACGTCTGCCTGGTAATCATGTGACAGACATTTCATGTATACACAGAATAACGGAATATTACATACAAGAGTTTGCTCTTAGATGTCATTAGTCTAGTGCCTGGAATCTGTGTCACTCTGTTTGCATAAGCAATGCAAGCAATCTATTAAAGTACAATTCTTGAATGGGTCTCTAGCATAAAACCCTCTGCACAAATGAGTGATGAAAACATGAGCAAGAAAGCGCACAATTACTGCTTTCCAAATGTTTTGTGTTTACCTCCCTTGTCAAAGTGGTCTGGCTGCTTCGGGGGAGACTTGTGTCTTTTCACCCGTCAATAGTGAGGGGAGCACAGATAAATAAATAAGTGTGAAAGCAAGAATGTCAAGGACCTGGGAGTGCTCTCCTACATTCCACAAAGGCCAACCAATTAGTGGTGATGACCTTGGATACTTTGGTGCAGAAAACAAGAGAGAGACAAGCAGGAAGCAGCCAGGGAGCTGCTTAAGGGCATCCTGCACCCATAAATGGTTTCAGACATTGTTTCCAAGGGGAAATTAGGATTCTACTGCATATTTTAAATATCATAAAACTCTGACACAAAGACCAGACTGAAATACAGACAAATACAAACACAAATCTTCAGCTGACATTTGGAATAAATCAAGTAACTCACAGGTAAAACAATCTGAACTAAGATAAAACTTGATGATGGACAGCCTTTCATCCAGCCTGATTGGTGAAACAATATGGGTGAACAATATAAGCATCACTTACTGAACCAATCCCATCCATGAGAGTCAGGAGAGAGGCAACTACTCGTTTCTCAACCTCATTCTGGGCTCCCTCACGCTTTGGGCACAGAGCATCCAGCTCATCGATGAAGATGATTGCAGGCTGCCTGTAGAACAAACGCAAATAGAACGTGGTATTTAAAAAGTGGCTAAGTTAGGAGAGATAAACGAATCCAAAAAGACACTGTATGCACATCAACATTATTTCTTCATTACCACCTGCACCAATGGCCACAGATACAGTATCTACTTAAGAATATTTACCTCTGAGATGCCTCTGTGAATATCCGTCTAAGCTTGCCCTCTGTCTCACCATAGTACCTGCAAAGGGGCCAACAGCACTAATATTCATTGTTTTGTGACTTACAATATGAAACAAATATTGAAAAAGATGTCTCTCAAAAGAATTCAAAAACCAAATCTGTGTGTTTTCATGGTTCAAAAATCTGAGGTAATTGCTGTCAAAAACAAACTGTGGGTGAGTGTACACATAGATATATAAAAAAAAAAAACAGGACAACATCAGTCGGTTTGTTGACGTCATCATACTTGCTTAGGATTTCTGGGCCATTAATCACAAACATGTGAGCTCCAACTTCATTGGCTATGGCTCGTCCAATCATTGTTTTCCCTGTGCCAGGAGGTCCATACAGAAGGATTCCACGAGGCGGAGGGATTCCTACAAGACAGTGTGAAGAGAAGGAACAGAACTTCTAAATATCAAAAATTGTGTATTATATCATTTTGTATATGGCATTGATCATACTATCAATGGCATCATTTGTTATCTGCAAAAATACAGAATCCCATACAGAATTTCAATTTACAGATGACTGACTGACTGATTGATTAATTAAAAGTCGATTTGTTTCATGTACCTACCATAGCTGGAGAACAGCTCAGGATATTTCAGAGGTAACTCAATCGTCTCTCTGATGACATCCAGCTGCTTGCTCAGTCCACCAATCATACTGTACGTTATCTTTGACCATTTGTGGTCTGCATCTAAATCCTTCTCACTTCTCCTGTCTGTGCCTCTAAAACTAACTCTAGTCTTGCAAGTGAGGCAGTAGAAAATATCGGTATTCAGAATACTAGAGGAGGAAGCAGAGGGGATTCTGTCGTCAAAACTGGTCGAACTGTCGGGGCTCAAAATGTTCGCAGAGGACTGCGCAGGAGAGTCCTGGGAGATGCAGGGAGTGGATGGTGATGAGGTACAAGGTATGTGAGCTGGTCGTCGTGGGGTGCTGGCAGCAGGTCCAGGCTCCCCAGGTGTGCCAGGCTCGGCACTATCACTGCCATCCACTTTGAGAAGGCTGAGCTGCAGGGAGAGGTCAGTCGAGGTGGTGTCCTCCAAGAGGCTCCCCATGGAGAACGCCTCAGCTTCAACAGGCGTTTCTGATGGACAATCAGGTCTTTGGAGAACGACGCCGTCCTCCCCTGTTACGCTTTCAACCTTCAGGCTGTAAGTCCGGCCAAAGTATGATAAGGTGAGCACATTTCCTGGCAGAATGATGTTACCATCTGGAATAAAAAGAACAAAACCAGAAGGAATTACTGACAGTGGCGTCGGAGGGAGGCCAGATATTTGAACTGGAATGCACATTAAGGGAGTTGTGATCTGACAAATGTGCTCAATTAAAGAGACCTACCTAATGATTGTCGGAAGTAGTTAATAAACTCCTCGGTTTCCAACGTGTCATCTTTAGACCTATGAGAGAAAATGTTGACAATTACATCATTGTTAGACATCTAAGAAGAATGTGCATGATTTGGCCACTAGATGTCAGCTTTTACTTTTGCTTGGACATGAGGGACAGCGATCAAATCTGTCTGCTGTGATTGATAGATTGTTTGAAGGAGATGTTCTATTCATTTCAGAGACTGTGCGCGTGAGAGTTATACGTAATTGTGGTCAGCATGATCATAGCTCGTTTGCACATGTGAGTTAATGTGAGATGTTTCTGGTGTTCGACGGCCTCACTTCACCTGATGGAGAGGACCACCTCCACAGCCAGGAGCATGGGACCTGAGAGGGGCTCCACTGTTACTGTATCCCCCACTTTCACCCTCAGATTTTCCTGGGCACCCTTCTGTAAGCCAACTCTCCCACCTGGAAAAGTGGCAACAGGCCAACCCAAGCACACCTGGTCACAAAAGAGAAAATTTAAGATATACTGTATATACTGTACATTGCATACAGTTTTACATCTTGACTATTTGCTCTTGTTGGGCTTAACACATTGTCCAGACATTTCTGACAAAGTCTCTCAAACAAGGCCTGTGGTTCCAACAAGATGAGAGGGAAGAATATCATGGGCACCTCTTGTCCTGAGGAGCTATTCAGCAGGACTGGTCTCCCTATGGACACACTGGCTGCCTTCATTGAGTTGAGGCTCATCTGGGCCAAATATGGTCGACACATTTTTGGTGTTTTGTCATCTGCTGTAAATTGAGAGGAGAAAAATATTTTTATGTTTAGAGCAGTCACACAAAAAATCTCAGCATCCACAAAACTAACACACAAAGTCCTCTTTCTGCCAATCACACTGGCTGCTGGTAATACTACTTAGTATTATCTGTTATCAGTGAAAATAAAATGCATGCAAACAAACATTTCAAACACAACCTCTTCTACCGCTACCTCCTCTGTCCACTGCTCCTGCGAGTTACATGCAAATTTTATGTATAAACGTCTTATGTAAGATGTGGGTGCTGACAGCTGATCAATATGTATATTGTTTGTGTATCATTTATGTCCTCTGGCTCGCATATGCTCACCTTAAGGGCGCTACGGCAGGAAACCTGAACAATTCAATTCCATTTGATACATGAGTGCATCATGAGTAACCCATACCTCTCTCGGTGAAATCCACAACTATAAAAGAATTGCTGTTTGAGCGTTTGCAGCTGCCTGAACCGTGTCCTGTTGTGGGTAAACTTGGTGAAATATCTGAAATATCTCCTGGGGAACTTTCGTCTCCATTCGATTTTTTCAATTTGCTTTTATTTTTCTTTGCGGACATGTCGATAGTAGATGCCACCCGCACGTGAAAATGTAAACATGTGTCAAAGCGCAGCGGCACTAAAAACTTCCGGGTTGAGTTTAAGCCGCGCCTATATTACCGTAAGTAGCATAAATCTCTTTTGTGGGGAAACTACATTTTATCGATGTATCGTGACTCTCATCCAGTCTAGAGGTATAGAGATGGATGACATGCTTTAACTTGGAATATCATACACATGACTGAGTGCTTTGTCTTGTTTTACCACCTCATCACGAAGATACGACGTATCTTGTGATTTCTGTAACAATTACAAGCATTACGGTCTGGACGCAACACAGACTCGTACATAACGTCCTAGCCAGAGTTGCCAAGTCCGCTGATTGCAAGCCACCGTAAGCATGTTTTCCATGATAATTGGGTAGCGGGGAGTGGGGTGTGTTTCTCAAAGTCTCCGTTGCATTTGACTATTTGCACGGTGTTTAAAAACTGCAATGCGAATTTCGAGGCAGTTTTTTATCTCGAAAATAATACGCAGACGAGAAGGGGAGTGTGGATGCTCTGTGGATTAAGAGTCAAATATGTGATGCCAATTGCCAAGCACATTCATAACAATTTCCTCTAAACAGTTTTAATCGGTTTTTAATTTTACGTTTCTAAATTATCAGTCTTTTAAATCGGCGCGTTAATTTCTAGAGTTTATAAATAGAGTACACCGTACAGGTAGCAATGTTTTTCGTTTTATGCAAAGGATAAAACTCTGCTTGTTTCTTTCTAACATCTGGCAACCCAACTCCATACTGTACTTGAGTAAGGGGCGCAATATTACGAAACAGTTCAGGCAACACCGTTGTGAGAAAAGTGTGATAATATGGCATTTGGCTTAAACCTTTCGCTCTTGGTTAGAAATGGGTTTCGTCCTGCATGCGCTACTTTTCGTGCCTTTTCGCGCTCTGCACGATGTCCCCAGTTACAGCGGCTCCACGGGACGAGCGTCCTCGCCGGGACAGAAGACCGGTTCGGCGGGGTGTCTGTCCGCCTAGACAGGGACAGTCAACTACCGAAGGATATCAGCGACAGTTCATTCAGCGTTTTACTGAAAGGTCTGGCTATGACCTGGGATCTGTGATGGCATGGAACGCGCATAATGGGTTACATCTGCACGCAATCAGGTCCACCAGTTAACTGCTTACTATTCGGTATATATAACTCCACCTCTGCTGGGCTCGGAAATGAGTGTGTGCGTGTTGTGAGTTGCTTGCTGACAATTGCAACAGAACAATACTGATATTTATCATGGATATTTGATCAGAGGAATACAGTATTATTATACTGCAATTGTAGAGTTATTGTAATTGTAGACACAAGCCTCTGCACTGCTGCTGTAACCTTTTTTTTGTACATACGTGCACTGGCTAGCAGATTTGAATTCTTGCAGTCTAATGAATTCGAGGACCGAACCGTGAAAATCCCTGCAGTATTCGGAAAGAAGACACGGACAAAGTGTTTGTTTCCAACTCGTGCCGGTCACTTGAAATTCTGAGGCTCCGCTATTACATGTTTGTGTACAAGATGGCGGCCTCCGTGTTGCCAGGTCTCGCGAGAGTAACAAGTAACAGGCTCTACTGAAAGTAGAGACACCCAAAATACATCACACAGCCATACACATAATATGTATTTCTTTTATAAACACTTCAACTTATTGTAGACGTACACTTGTATTAGTAAAGTAGACAATGGCTTCTCTCCGGAACTGAAATTCGAAGATAAGTTCTGCCAATACCAAGTGGCTTGGTCGGTTAAGACAGTGCCTCTGTAAAGGTTGGGCAGTGGCTGGTTTAAATTCAGTACTGGACAATATTGGACAATATACTCAAGGTGCAACTCGGTGTCCATACAAGGAAAGAGTATTATGGAATTGCTCCTTAATCGCATGTTAATGAGATAATGCGTGTTCTTAAGATCGAAGATTCTTAACGATATTGTTATTATATGTTGCATACAATAAAATCTAGTCTAGTGTTAATTTCTTAGTTTAAGATGTATCCAATGCATGTTCTGTTTTACTCGTCAGATTCTGTGGATCAGTGGAAAGCTGAGGGGAAAGTGGCTGTATGGCTTCGCATTCCTATCCTTATGAGTCGATTTGCTGCTGTGGCATCCACCCAAGGCTTCACCTTCCATCATGCCAAACATGACCACGCTGTTTTAGCCTTGTGGATGGGCAAAGGGGAAAGCAGACTGCCGGGGTTTGCAACTCACCAGATTGGAGTGGCAGGTACAAACACCTCTGTGTACTTGGATTTTTTCAGCGACTGACAAGTAATACTGACTGTTTGAAGACTTGTGGTTTCACTTGACTTTTATTGACCACATCATGGCACAGAGTATCAATGGACAGGTCTATTTTCAGACTGGTCACACAATTTTAGACTGGTCACACAATTACACATGTTAATGTATCCCCCATAATTGATCTCTCTGCACTGAAGAATGGCAGCTATGACAAAACGGAATCCTCCTCAAGTTGTTGATCATATTTTAATCTTAACAGAATTCAAACCATAGTCTTCTGAGGTGTGCCTATGCACATCATCTGCAACTGGGGCTCATTTACTGTGTTTGTCATGTAGGTGCAGTGCTTGATGAATCCAATGGCACCGTTCTTGTTGTCCAAGACAGAAACAAGGTATTGTTGAAACAGATTTTTGAAGTGTTTGGTCAGCATGCTGTGCTTGATTTACAGAACAACTGATTTTTTTTGTACCAGTATTCATAAAAGTCTTTGTCTTTTCAAAATGAATAAAAATCTAAATTTATGTTCACAAGTGAATCGCCATTGAAAGGTGGTGTACAATATTGGTGTGGATCCTCACATATATTTTCTTGTGGGAGCACAACTCAGAGAGAAAGTTAAGATTTTTATTTTCTTATATATTTACTAGCATCCTATTTGGATTATACTTACTCGCATCCTTGGGGCTGTAATGTTTGCCTGTGTAATCAAAACTTCATAGATTTAAGTTTCACAATCTTTATTTCTTTAAGACAATCGTTCTGCACACGGTATTTCAAAATAAGGAAAATCTAACATATAAATGTAGTTCAGAGGAAAAGACTTCAGGTAGCTACAAAAATAAATATGAAGAAGATAGATTTAATTTAACCAGCAGCAAATTGTTATTTAAATATCAAGGACAAGTGATGGATGAATTCTGAAAGATGCACATTTCACCAGACCAAACCTGTTTCAGGAATCCATCTTTGCAAATTAACACAAAATATCTCCAACAGAATGTAAAACAACTCAAATCAGAACTTAACAATGCAGAAAACATCAATTCAAAACATTATATTCTGTTTGTATATTGCCATCTCTATTTTCAACAAGTTAACTCTTGGTGAGAAGAAAAAGCATGTTTGCTGAAGCAACTGGTACCTTCATTAATACAGCAACAAGGATCACAGCAATAATTATAACTGTTATAATACACATGGGTTGTCCTTAAATGATGATGGTTTCCTTATACGCACATTCACAGCAGCGCTCCCTGTCAAAATTTTACTTTTAGTTTGAACTCTTCTCTCTCATTTTAGACAAAGAACGCATGGAAGTTCCCCGGTGGTTTGTCCGACCCAGGAGAAAACATCGGTGAGGCGTAAAAGCAGTGCAACACACATCGCTGAATATGTTGAGTTTGGAAACGTCCACCTTTGGTGATACATTTACATTTATGTGGATCCTGATGAAAGGAGCGGAGACAAATGATGAACAAAGATATAAGTCGTGTATTATATTTAACTGTTGTCATTTTTAAAGCAGCTTCAATATGACACACAAGCCCAAACCAAAAGAGGCATTGTGCAGTGCTGCAACATATTAGAATATGTCATTTTCCTTCTCTTCCTCCTCAGAACTGTAAAGCATATTCTGAGTGGGAGACGCAAGCAAAACCCTCAATTTGCTCCATTTTATTCATTTTTCATCAGGTACCACTGCAGTTCGCGAAGTCTTGGAGGAAACTGGAATTCGTTCGGAATTCAGATCCCTGCTCAGCATCCGACAGCAGCACAACCACCCCAATGCCTTCGGCATGTCGGACATGTACATCATCTGTCGCCTCAGCCCACTCAGCTACCACATCGACTACTGCCCCGAGGAGTGTCTGCGCTGTGAGTGGCTGAATCTGGTGGAGCTCACCAAGACTGAGGACACCACACCCATCACCTCTCGCGTGGCCAAACTTCTGCTCTATGGCCTTGAGAAGGGCTTCGACAAAATCGATCTCCCTGTGGAGGAGCTCCCAGCTGTTTATTCTGGAATGTTCTATCAGCTGTACCACAGGCAGCTTCCTCCAGCACTAACATCCTGCTAACCTGTCTATGTGAATGACATTTTAATAGGATTACTGAATAAAGGTCACTACTGTGACATTTAAACACTATTATTATCAACATTTTATGTACAAAGACTTATCTACACTTTGCATTTTTAGGAACATGTAGCAGTTGTCACAGCCTGTGAACATATTCTGTGACAACCCAGGTCAATGCTGTACACAGAAAGTACTTTTACGGGTTGGCTTTTAAGTGTCTAGACTGCCCACTGCAATGCCTCTCCTTTGTGGCAATACCTCTCGGGCAACTTTGGTGGCAATAACACAAACCTTGGGACCTGCTGATTTATTGACCTTTCCCCCACCAGAGAAAGGTCACCGCTCAGGGGGAAAAAACTGACGGAAGATACGTCAGACAATAGACCACTTAAATGTCACAAAGCTTGATGTGACACTTAACTGCCAGACTTCAATGATTTTTATTTATTATGCTTTTTTTCTCTATTGTACGCCACTTGCAGGTACTTGCATGTACTTGCAGAGTGATATGAGAAATGGTGGCACAAATGCTCCTCTGTTGATGATTTAAGGAGGCAACATAAACTGTTGGATAAATTCAAGTTGCCTTGTGAGTCTATCAAGCATTGATTTTTAAGATAAGGTAAGAAGATAAGAATCCTTTATTTTCACTATGACACTGTTTTCAACATCATTGTGAAAACATGTTTGGCAGTAATAAGTTACTGTGCCACAATTCAGATAATCCGAGGTGTGAATCTAAGATCATTGCTTTTGGTTAACAACCGCAAACAAAATAAGGGTGCTTTTGTGTCCAAAGTCACATCTCATTTCATATTTTGTGTGTATCGTTAACCACACAAACATCGATTATGTGGCTGTATCACACCACAAGGTGACTGTCGCTTGAAAATGGTCCTTTGGGTGCCCTTTTACAATTAAACAAATAATCAAAATAAGTTTTTGTCCCAGGTATGCAGACGCAAAATATTAAAAATCAGCAGCTCAATGTACTTCATTTTACTTTGTTAAATCTACAGATGCCAGTCTCTGAACTGTGAAGTGTTTGAAAGTGCAAAGGAACATCAGATGTGTGATAGGTTGTTATACTTCCTCAGTCAATGTGTGACACGCTCGGTCTCTCTCGAAGGCTGGCACACTCAGAATATCACCACCTTCACCCCCCATGATACAATGCAACGTTAAGTAATGGCCTTCCAGTTGAAATTTAGGAAGAAAACTATCAAGTGAATCAATAATACTGTACTATCAAAAAGCTGAGGTTCCAGGTTACTGGCTCTAAATGTTGCAGCAGTTGGTGCTCCAGTAATGCTGGTTATACAGGGAAGCAGAGGATGTGAGGATGAAGGACATTTCATTCAAAAGTATTGCCACGCTCTGAACACACCATCAGGAGAAATACTGTAAAAGTCTTAATGTGGAGGTGGAGGACTTCACAACTAGTTTGGGCAATGCTGATGAAGCTCTGTCCTCATCGCCATCACGTCTTCTCAAGCCTCCTCCTCTTGATCATTGCAGTTTTCCCCAGATTAGCACTTAGCTGACATTGGGAGAAAGAGAATGGCCTTCTGACCTGGTCCTGTTTTGCTTCCAGACTTGTACTGGCCAGTCCTCTTCAGAGCCACATACATGTTTGGGTACTTTCTGGAGCGGTACGTGTTGTAGTTGTTGCTTTCGAGACGCTCCAAGAAATAGCATTCTTCTGTGGCCCGTCTCTGTAGAGCAAAAACAAATTCAGTGTGATGTCAGCTCAGCTCATTTATTCTTCTATTAAGTTCTGAAGAGTTAAAGAAGATGTCAGTGCTAACCTCAAGTGTTAGTTTATGCAGTCAGCATAGTTCTCCTGCAGGTTGTCTAATCTGTACAATCCAGAATTTCTGTGTCATTTGAAAGTGTAGCAGGAATCCAGCAGCTATACTGCAAATAATGACTGAATATTGAGAAATATCAGAAGTTTTACAGATATTTTTTTGTTTAATTTTGAAAATAATTTGTAATATTTATATGTGTCTGACAAAATCTGAATGAATTTGTCATGGTGAAACATGCAATTGTTAGAATAAAAATTGTAGTAAATTGAAACAAAAACATAAAGGCAAATTCTTCATTTAAATATCATCATCAACAACTTTATCTTTACAGAATTTTATTTTCCTATCGCCTCACTGCAGATACTTATGCTACTCATTGACAGGCAGAATATCACAATCAAATGAAATATACTTCTTCGTTGTCCTTGTAGTTACTCAATTTCTTCCATTTACAATGACGTCACCTTTTTATTTCATTTTATTTTAACCCTTTAACATCTTCAAACGTACACAACTTTGTCATCGATTGACTCTGGAAAATCTGCAGGTCTTGATGATTTGAAGGCATTTCTGATTATGAGCTGTAAGATGTAGGAGAAGAACTTCCCCTGTTCAATGGTGATCGTTTGAAGACCTCATTGCTCTAAAATACTATGGGCCCATCTCAACTGTAGTGGTGAAGGTGTTAGTGAGGAACTGAAAGATTTTCAGCAGTGTTTTGACGATATTGTTGTCTGATTTTAGAAGAACAAACTCTACATTACTACTACGACAACGAAAATGCTTGTCCAACATGTCATAGCATACAGTAGGTGGGCGGAGCTTCCATCCACTCGAGCCCATACAACTAAGGGTCCACAGATTTGACTGCCAACTAAAGCTCGCTCAGATTTGAGGATTCTCACACTGTAACATTTTAGTTAAGGGTAGTATGTAGATTCCCCTTCTCATCCTACTCACCGCTCCAAACAATCTGCCATCTCGACTCATTGCCAGGTAGCGGTTGGCGCTAACCCCTTTGATGACCACCTCCCCGAGCGCGGTTGCCTGGAGTTGAAGCTTGACTGCAGAGGAAAGAAAAATAATGAATCTGCTCATCTGGGGCCTGGTTGCGGGGGCAGCACTCTTAGAAGGGAAGCCCAGACTTCCCTCTCCCCGCACGCCCCCTCCAGGTCCTCTGAGGGGGATCCCAAGGCTTTCCCAGGCCAGCTGGGACGCATAGACCCTCCAGCGTGTCCTGGGTCTTCCTCGCAGCCTCTTCCAGGAGGTATCCGGAAAAAGATGCCCGAGCATCTCAACTGTCGGCGACTCTACTTTGAGCTCCTCCCGGGTGACAGAACTCCTCACCCGATCTGGAAGGGTGCGTCCTGCCACCCTGCGGAGGAAACTCATTTTGGCCGCTTGTATTCAAGATCATGACCATAGGTGAGAAGGGACGTCGATTGACCGGTTAATAGAGAGCTTTACCTTCTGGCTCAGCTCCTTCTTCACCACGACGGATCTGTGCAGTGGCGGCAGCAATGCTGTCAATCTCTCCTTCTACTCTACCCTCATTCTTGAGCAAGATCTCAAGATACTAAAACTCCTCCACTTGAGGTAGGATCTTGCCTCTGACCCGGAAGGTGCAAGCCACCTTTTTTCGGTGGAAAACCACGGCAATACAGCCAGAGTTTTAGCATCAAATGGTTAAACTTTCCACAAGAAGTCCTACACACATTTGCGTCACAGCATGAATAAACCTCAATGAGTTGGAAACACACATACAGTCGTTGCTTTATGGTTTTTACTTACTGTTATTTCTCTGTTTGAGAGGTATTGTGAAATGTAGAGAGAACCTTCACGTATCCAGCACAACATGGATAACGCAGCTACAGTATCAACAGCACAACACGGATAACGCAGCGAGGAATGGAAGTACTTACTCTGAGGATCACTCTTCTCCCGGATTCCATCCACACTGCCATCAGACTTAATCCTCAAGAAGAAGCCTCCATTTTTACAATACAGCCTTTTGGGATCTTTGAAGTTGCCAGGTGGAAATCCATCACTGCCACTGTCGTCAGGTACGGAGGGAAACGTTCTGATCTCTCCTGTGGCCATCTCCCCCTCTTCCCGGTTTCCTGAATATTGGTGCGTCTCCCTCCTACGCGCTGTGGGAGCCTCACAGTGGCCTCCCACCTCCCACCTCCCCCTTCACTGTTACGTGTTCCCTTTTCCCCTCCTCCACAGAGCAACACCGACACAAGTTCTGCCTCAAACACCAGGGGTCAGTTTGGTTGAAGGCCCATCTCTTTCGGGGCAATGAGGATCCCCTACCAAGTTAAGGCTGAGTTTCCACCTCGTGGAAAATTACCCTTGGAAGTAGCACGTCCATTGTTGTGTAGGTAGCTGCTCTCAGCGTGCCGATATCCATGCATGAGGGACTTGAGAGGTTCCTCGTCCTTCCCACCGTGCTCACCCAAAAGTGTTTAAAGCTGGGCAGCTGGCTTAGATCTGTGCATGGCTTTCCCCTAAGGGCCTCAATCCGCATGCGCCCTACCAACACAAACACACACACACACGCCCACTGACACCAGTGTACCCAACAGCACACGTTGAGGAATGAAAGGAGGGAAAAGAGTCGGAGAGGGTGCACAGGGCCTGGACTGAGACCCGCCAGGCCAAAAGTTAATCAGGCAAAGCGGCCATCTCAACAGGGACATTGTCTCTTATATTTACTCGTTTTTGCTTTCAGAGTTTAACAAGGACCCTGCAGAGCCATCTTTCAATGACCTGCAGTGTTACACCGATGAAGTAAAATTGGCCAAGTTTTACTTGGGAACAAATTTGCACTTATATGCATTTTAGATAGTTAACTTTGAAAACAAGTTAATGTCCTCTCCACTTAAACCAGCCTGCATCAGGGAATGTTTTTTTTTCTCCTAATCATATTTTATTTTTGTTCCTGTTTGCTGTACTAAACAGGTAATTTGTCTGTTCTCACTTTCGCTGAAAAGATGATGATATCTCACACTCATTTCATTAAGTATTTGTGGACATGCTCCAGCAAAGTGAATCAAATATCAGCAATCTGCACTAGAGGATTTTGTTCTTCTTCAGGAACAACAACAAAACCTCCCATTTGTAAAAATAAACATGCTGCTGGAGTGATTTCACCACATCTGAAACCCTGATTGGATTCACTGCAATCCAGCTGTGACTCACCATCCTGCTGAAACTGCTCAGTCAAACGTCAGGCGCTCAACCGAACTATTGCAGTGACGACAAGGTCACACTAATTCCAGAAAGCTACTTTTCAAACAGCCAAATTAGCAACCAAAATGATTGTGTGATCAAGGATAAGACATCTGCATTGCAAAGATCAGGGTACGGAAACCAAATTATCTGCACACGGTGACACCATGGGTTGCTATTTCTGTAAATAAACTTGAGAAGTGTTCGTAAAGGTCGAAGCTGTTCACCAGAAAAGAGGCGGTCCAGTTATACAGAGGAAACTGAAAAAAGTGCTGCTTATTTGATTTAAAAGTTTACAAAACTGTTTTTATTGTTGGTTGCATTTGTAACAGGATAATGAAATCAACATTTGCCCAAATAATGACAAAAACGAGTATGCCACTGTATTGCACTCAGACAATTACAAGCACAATTGGCAAATACTTTTCTGTTACAACATGATATTCGCGTTTTATATAAATCGTGTTCAATGAACTGAACTACCAAAAGCTCCATTTGTTGTTTGTCTCCCCCTTGTGGTAGTACACAGGTAGTGGAGGCATATATGAGTTATCAGTGTTTGCAGCAGCAGGTAAGGAGGAAAAGGAACTTAACCTTAACCCGAATCCTAACCCTCATGCAATGGGAACCATAAAGTAGTGTAAATGCGTTCATCTTACGTCGACATACGTGCAAAATCATAAGAACATGACATTTTTCTGAATCATATCAGATTTGCTCTGCACATCGGTGATGACCTCAGCGTCAGTCTGCATGACCAGAAAAACCAGATCCAAGGCTTTCCTCCACGCCTCCTCCTTCACACACAGACAGTCGTAGACTTGAGAAGGTTGGCTGCCATCAACGTTCTTGGCACTTTCAGCACCACAATCCAGGAACATCTCTGACAACCTTGCTGCAAGTCCTTTACGTTCATTGACGGCTTGCAGTTCCTGGTGCACCGCACTCCAGGCATCAACTTTTGAAAGCTTTCCTGTGTTCGCCATGATGGTGCAAACATAATCCATCAGGCCCTGCGCCATTTCAACCAACACTGTGTCAGTGTATGGATTTAGTTTTCCTTTTGTTTTGTGCTGAAGCACTTTCTGAGCATGTAGCTGTGCGTGGTGCGTCAGATGCTGAACACAAATGATCTCCGTTTCTCCAGCACCGGGGAGAACCACTCTGTCTGTCAGAGCGTGGTGTAACCGATAGGCACAGGACCAAAACTGGTCCTCCAGGGCCTGCAGCTTACTGGGAACACAGCTGGTTAAGACAGTGGTGACCAATCCCCAGTCTCTCACTGGGGAAATGTTCACAGCTACACTTGACTGTGGATTGTTGTTGCCCAGTGTCTTCCACACGACCACTCTTGCCCCTGTGCCAATGCAACACTGACTCAACTGTGTGGGGTAAAACACAGGAACAGCTCCGGCTGCGGTGGCAAAAGTAGTCAAAACGGAGACCTTGATTTTGTCCACGACGAGAATGCAACGACTATAACAATGCTGGATCAACTTTTTACTTGCAACTCCACTGCTTAACACCAGATTCACCTCTAGCTTGGTCAAAAACGTCATGACAGTATCTATCCACTCTTGTTCCGGGCTTGAATTTGACAAATTTGGGTGAAAATGAACAAACCGTATGGATGACTTCTTGAAGCCAGGGTGGTGACATGTACCGCTCAAGTCTGCATTAATAACAGCCACTCTCAAGTTTTGCCCTTGTAACTTGTGTGCCACTGAGGCCTGTTCAGCAGATACCACAACCACACAGCCTGGTAAAACACAGCAGTTGTCCTCTGGCATACCTGGTAGCATACAAGTCAGAACTTTATCGACGTCAAAGGTGCTCACATTCTGTTGATGACCTTTGGACTGTATTCGCAAGGATTCAACAACTAATTTCATCGCACTGCCACACCCATGGCTCAGTCTTTCAGCAAGGTGTGCTATGATGTCAGGGTTAGACTTTTGAGCGTGCTGCTGCAGTGATGTGGAAATATTTTCTGATTTGCTGTCACAGAGATGTCTGCTGTGACGAAGATTTATTCTTCTTTGTCCACCAGAGCTGCATGTCTCCCTCTTTTGAACATGGCTTGACACACGTGGTGGCCCCGGAACGGGTCTTTTGGAAAGCGCAAGACTATCGAGGGAAATTGCACATTTTCTGCATGCATGCAAACACACATCCATCCCCTCAGACATCGCTGAGATGATGTGTGGCACTGGGATTCCTCTCTGGAGGCAGTTGAGGGCAGCACCGCTCCAAACACCTGCCAGGAACAGAAGACATCCAGATCCTGACTGGTAGATCTTCTGGTGTGCTTGGATGGTTTCAAAAACCAACTGTCCCACTGCACATGTCAAGTCAAGGTTCTCCAAAATGCGAAAACATGAGCAAGCCAGAGATGAGTCCCCACTTGACTTGTCATAAATGAACTTGCATTGTTTATGGGGCCCTAAAGAGGAATGTGTGATTTTAGATAATTTCACGAGGTTGTGAAGTCCATCATGAGGTCCTTGATTAAGAACTGTACTTCCAAACATAACTGGATACCTGGATTGTGAGAGGAAAGATTGTCATTTCATAAGTTTGTGCGACAGGTGAGAAACTGATATAGTTTATATTAGCATCACAAGTCGCAGCCTGAACACAACGTAAACAAGCAAACACCTGGGAAATCAAGGTGCGCGGATTAGCTCTTCCGATTATCTTTAAACAGACAGTGCGCACACATATAGGGCTGCATTTTCTCCAAATCTTAGGACGAGTTGCAACAAAACCTTTAGGGTAAAAATCATTAGAGAGCACGTGTCATCCAGATGTCAATTTACCTCCAAGTTACTCGACGGGTGAGTTTCCACCGTTGTCTTCGGTTAACCGAGTGATTTCCCACTGCGCATGCGTTACACGGCTCGGTCGCTTAGAAACAAAAAAACGTTTTCAACGATTGGCGGATACGAATAAGTCCCGCCTTAACCTTCTCTGATTGGTTACAATTAAAGGCTGTCACACAGTGTTGTATTTTGATTGGCCACGTACCTGTCATTCAGATGACGGCGTCACATTTGTTGCTCACTCCACCAACAAACATTGGCTGTAGTTTCACCCAAAGGACCTTTGAATCAAGTGCTATGGTATTATTGTTTTTGTGTATCCTTCATGTACAACATACTGTGTTTGTTTGAAAAAAGTCGATAACTTTGGATGAGCACTTTGGATGAGCGGTTTGGCGCTGGCACAGTTATCGGTGTGTTAGCTTAAAGTTGAACGGGCTAGCTGAGCATCTGAACACATGCATTTGTCTTTATTTGCGATCTGTTCACCGTCTCAGGCATCGGGTCACAGAAAAACAGCGTCATCGGCCGGTGCGAGGAAGAAAGCCACAGGGAGTAAAGTCAACCTAACCGAGGAGCAGAAGCAGGAGATCAAGGAGGCGTTCGACTTGTTTGACACGGATGGAACCGGGACAATAGACGTGAAGGACCTGAAGGTGAGCGCACTGGGCCTGGACCACTCATCACTGGCTTCATTTGAGGGCCATTGAGGTGTTGTGGGTTGTCAGGATAAGTGTGCACCTTTTCTTTTTCAGTCTGATCATTTTACTATCAGTCAAGGTTGATTCCCACACTTGCAACACCACACCTGGACTTTTTTGTTTTGTTTTACTTGTTTACTTTTTGTATGGACAGGATCATGTGTGGGTTTCAGATTACATGCACCTTACATGAGTATCCATTAGATGATTTTCAAAATATGATAAGCAGTGCACAGGGAGTTTCAAACTCAGTGTCACATCCAAAAACACAAATGATCCAAAACACCAGTAAGGAGGCACATCATAACGGCAGCAAGCGAGATTAAGATGCTGTGCAGGGAAGAGTGCAGTGAAAATCTGCAGTAAGACCACTCTGGTTGTGTGAGACTGCAATGATGGAGACACATGATGTCACAAGTACATGATGCCACAGTTGACAGTGGGACGTAAACAAAAGTCAAGTCAAGTCAATTAGATTTGTATAGCGCAAATCATAATTGAAGTCATAATTGAAGGTGCTTACCAAGATGGAGCAGGTGGTGCTCCTCAACATGTAAGCGGTCAAGGTCTATGGCACTTCTCGACTTTTGTTTAATGTGGGCATTCAGTACAAATCTTGATCCTCTATCTGATCAGTTGCTGACTTCAGTGGAACAACTTGAAAACGTTTAAGTTTAGTCTCAGACCTAATCCAGATGATTTACTTCCACATTCAGACAAGTTTTTGTTGTCTTCAGAAGATAGGCACGACAAGATTTGACACAATCACCGACAATTTTTCCTAAATCACTTTGAGTTTTGTTAGTTTCTATTTCAGATTTCTGTCCACTTTTCTTCCACCTCAGGTTGCCATGCGTGCTCTGGGTTTTGAGCCAAAGAAAGAAGATGTCAAAAAGATGATTGCAGATCTCTCCAAAGAGGGCTCAGGAACTATTGACTTCAGTGACTTTCTAAGTATGATGTCAGTGAAGATGGTGAGTTTGATGTGGCTGTCATGGTAAAATAGCAGCAGCATCACTAAGTGCTGAGATGTCTTCCTCTCATTTCAATAGCAACTGTACATGTGGTTTGTTTTCTCATTCAAGAATGAAAAAGACTCGGAAGAGGAAATCCTCAAAGCTTTCCGCTTGTTTGATGATGACTGCACAGGAAAAATTTCTTTCAAAAATCTGAAAAGAGTTGCCAAGGAGCTGGGTGAAAACATCACAGATGAGGAGTTACAGGTAAGAGAGGCAGCAGGAAAGGAAAGCTCCTCTCAGCTCGTTTCCTTTGACTTCATAGTTGTACAAATTGCTTCCGATCTTCTTTGCTCAGGAAATGATTGACGAGGCAGATAGAGATGGGGACGGCGAAGTCAATGAGCAAGAGTTCCTGAGGATAATGAAGAAGACCAATCTGTACTGAACCTTTGCACGGAAGTCGCTATTCTTGAATTTCACTCTGTCAAAGCAAAACTTACACGACAACTTTTTGGAATGCGTATGGAGGACCATAGAGCTGATTTGTAAATGAACTTGACCTGTCTTTTAAAGAGCCTTTTGTATTGTGCAATGAATAAATATATTTCATCAGTTTACATGTTAATTTTGTCATTACTTGTAGTTTACAGATTAAGATTAGCAGTTAGCGTTACATTGACTGATGGTGTGAAAATACCATTGAAAAAATGGGGCTCAGTAAAACATAATTTCTCATCATTTTTGCTTTTTGACGAAAGGAAAGCAGCTAGACTGAAAGGGAAGATGTTCAAGATGGTGTTGAGATCTGCCACAGTCTCTGCTTTTGTCCCAGTGGCTCTGTCTAAGACAGGAGGCAGAGCTGGAGGAGGCAGAAATGAAGATGTCGGTTAGACAGGATTAAAAATGAGACCATAAGAGGAACGATTATGGTGGAGCGGTTTGGGGATGAGGTCAGAGGGGCAAGACTGAGGTGGTTTTTAATAAGTTCTGTGGAGGGACAGTGGATATTTAACTTGACACTAGAGACAAGGTATGATGAGAAAAGGAAGACCAGACCGAGAAAGTTCCTCAATGTACGTAGTGAGAGAAGACATGAGGTAAGATGGAGCAGAGCAAATGCCTGTTCCTGTTGTGGATGATATTCTCATAGCAGATGCCACTCTTCAAATTAAATAAAGTATGTCAGAAGGGCTTTTCATATAATCACCTAAGACATGAATAAATGGCTGTTCACCTTTCACTTCACCTGACAGAGATCTGCATCACAACCTCCAGATACCCGCTAAAGTCACGCCTCAGACACTGAAACTCTCGAGTAAGTCTCGTCTTGACTCTTAACCAGAATTGTTGCTTTAACAAGGAGAAAGATGGAGACCTGGAGATGAGTAACTCCTGACAAGTCACTCTCACTCACTCTTTTATCTTAAACCAGCTCTACAGCAGCAGCAGTCCAACTCAGTATTGCTTGGCAATCATGTTAAAAAAAGAGGGTGCTCCTGTCAATCAAATTGGAAAAGATGAAGAGTCTGGTGTTGGCCAAATGCACCTCTACCAAATAAACAGGATATCGCTGTGACGCACTTTTCCGAGCCGAGACGTAGATTTCGTTGTGCTTAGGATCCCAACCGCTGAAAGCGAAAGTTCTGGTTGACTTTTGTACACAGACAAACAGCATCACAGGGAAAATATGAATAGTTTTGTATGATGAATTATCAATGTAAAAAAACAAATCTTGAATGGTTGTACAGCTCAATGCCACACAAACCTAAAACTTCAGAAAATCCTGTGTACATGGAGCCCTAAGACGACACTTCTATGTACTTGGCTAAGTCCTCCCTTAACAGTTTGGTTGATATACTGTATTATGACACAGAATTTCACATATTCACAATGTCCCAAATGGTGCAGTGGTTTTCTTGTCTTATACTTATGGCCGGGATACAGAGTCAACAACTATTGGGATGCTGAGATGAAGCGTACCAAACAACAACCCTTTGATTGGACAGTTACTATTGTGTGACACACACATGATCTCAATCCTTTAGTTCCCCTGAAAAAGTAATACATTCCAGATTAACGGTGAAAAACAGGAGCAACCACAGCCTGATATGGTGAAGTAAAGTAAAGTAAAAAGTCAAGTAAAGTAAAGTATTACGTTGTTGAGAAGTAATCTTACCAAAAGTGACATGCTGAAATGCTGAAAGTGATCAACCTCCAAGACAGCTGGCTTGCTGAGAGTCGTGTTGTTCCTGGTAAAGGATGATACTGAATATCATCGACCCCAAAAAGGTCAACAATGTGTCACTGTTTCTTCCAGCCCACTGTTTCTCACAAGCCCCCCGCCATGTCAGTCGCAGGCAAACATCTCACTGTGTGTGTGTGTGTGTGTGTGTATGTGTGTGAGCAGTGAAGATGTCAAGCTTGACTTCATCCCCGGTAGGTTTTTATTCTTCCTCTTTATTTTGCAATCTTGTGATTTTCTTTCAATTACAACATCAGTGTCTTGGCACTGTGGCGATTCTGATGAGGTCATGATACTGATGTGTGTGTTTGGTCATCACCCAGGTCTGTTGTGTTTTCGCTGTGTTGTGTTGGTTTAATTGACTTTGTCGTTGTGATGTTGCCTCTGCCTCCACGTCACCTGTGTGCAGTGTAACATTTGTGAGCACTTGTGAATTCTTGTGATTATTGGGTAAAAAACAGGAAATCCTTCAACTATTTGAATCACTGTCCGTAGTGAAGATTTCTATACATGATAAGATGAAGGTTCAAACTTTCCCGTCAATCGTCTGAGGGAGTGTGTCACACACACTGAGATGTGAAGAGGGTTAAACGTCTTGTGGTTGAGATAAAAACAGAAGAGAAGCGCGACAGATAAACAGCATGTTTCACTGTATGTGGTTCAAATGTGATAGAGAGGGAGACTATCAAATACACAGATTAGCAAATAAACCTCAAATATTTTGTATTTTCAGTCTTTCAGACTGCATCTATCTGCATCTACAGCTTGAGGAAATCTTTATCACATGCAAGAATGTTACTAATGCCAACCTTCCCCAAGGCAAAAGTGGAGATATTTGCCCAGGTTTGATCATCCATCCATCCATCCATCCATCCATCTTCGAAGGCTTATCAGGGGACGGGTTGGAAGGGCAGCAGTCTCAGAAGGGTTTGATCAAGGGAATAAAATAAAAAAATTATATCTAAATAATAAAATAATATAATAATGAAATAATTGTATGTGCAATATCACAGAATTTAAATGTATAAAACATTTATTAATGTATCTATATATGACATATATAATTGTCATGTAATTACAGACAGAGTGGCACAATGTAGTTTTGCGGATGTGAAGCACAGGTTTGTTCAGACAAAATGCCATATGTGACATTTCCCCATATTTTGGCACTTTTTATGCAATTTGGCGAAATATGATTGCGGATATTCATTTCATTCATTGCATAGATGGATACAGTCATTGAAAGTTCACCAGACATTTTCCTCATTCAATTCCTGATGCGACGGAGACACTGGTTTGTCTCTCGCGCATTAACCTGAGAGTGGCAAATAGGGAGGCGTCTGCTGTTGAATAATCTTATTTTATCTTTTCAACTCTGACACCAGATGAGCAGAAGTTTCCCCCTCATACGTTCATCGGGAGAGTCACACCTGCTGAGGACCAGTGGAATTCATGGCTCCATAAGGGAGGCAGGACAAGTCCCCACCCACCATTTCACCGTTTCACCGTTTCCCTCACACTCTCTCATGACACACAGGAAGGGAGAGAGAGAGACAGGGAGAGAGAGAGAGTGAGAGAGAGGGTGAGAGAGTGACAGAGAGAGAGAGGGAGAGCATGGATGGGGTTTTCTCTGCTAGTCACTTCCTCTTCACTTGCATGGAGTCACTGATATCTGTCTGTGTGTCTGTCCCTCATATTATATCATGTCATATATTATTGATTTCACATTACGTCATTAATCATTACTATAAATCGGTCCATACTTTATAATGCGTACTTGTACATTGAGTTAGAATATAAATACCTCTCCATGTATCTATATATTGAGAGTAGTGATGTCCGATATTGGCTTTTTTGCCGATATCCGATATGCCGATATTGTCCAATTCTAAATTTACCGATACCGATAACAGCCGATACCGATATATGTGCCGGTCAACGCTTCAGGAGCGCATAGGCACTATTTCAGTGTAACGCAAGCATTATTGTATTTTTATCGGCTTTTATTTTATCGGTTTTAAAGCAAAAACAAAATCCGATACCGATATTACATTTTTATGCTAATATCGGTTTTTATGCTAATATCTCTAATTAAGAGATACTGTATATGTGCAGCATGCGTGTGTGTTCGTACGTAGTGTGGTGTATGTACTGTATCATATCACTGCAAATATGTGCAGAATATACACACATGTATATGTGAGTGTATACAAGTAACATGTATATATCATACACTGTATATGTTACGTGTGTGTTTGTGTGCGTGCACGTGCAGATACACACACACACAAAACCAGTACATTACACAAATTTCCACAACAGCGGGGTATCTGACAGACCATTTATAAATTAAAATCAATTTTGATGAGATTAAGAGATTAGCTAATAAACTTCAAATATTTTGTATTATTGGTGAGTCAGAGTCAAGTTTAGTGTTCTTGACTTATCTAAGTGAGTCAAGAACACTACGGTCAACTTAAAAATAATCAGGTCAGCTCTTCCCACCCCATCACCGCTGCTATTATTTATATTGTTATCTATACACATATATATACTGTTTATATATCTCTTCTGTATATAGATCTTTTTTTTTTTTAACCTAATTCTTTTCCTTTGCACTGCAATTCAGCACCTTAGTTTCACTGCACAAGTCAATTGCAGTAATGACACTAAAATACTCATGATCCCTCATTACATTTCTTCATAGTTACTTTCAATTTGTGCGATCGTAATGAAAAGGCAGCAGTGCTCCAGGTGATCTTCCCGGTGAGCCACCACGCTGCATCGATGCTCAATTTGCTGATCCGCCCTGAACCTGCTCCGGCCCGAGCGCGTCACCCTGCACGGAGGAAACCTTGCTGAGTTTCCGGGCATGTCGGAGCGGGACGGTCGTACCTCCTCAGCATTTCCTGTTGTTGCACAATATTTAGTGTTTGCGTGGGTGGCTGACTCGTCGCGAGTGCGCTTTCGTTTCAGAACCGCGGCTGTGCTGATTGAAACAGAAAATGGGAAGTGCCGTCCTCCTGTAGTTTCCTGTCGGCTGCACCGAGACCAGCCTGCATTCACGCACTCGTATCTTCCAGCCGCACGCGCGCGCGCGCGCGCACACACACACACACACACACACTCTCGGCTCATGTCACGGTGAATGCCAGTGGAAAAGAAAACTTCATTAGTCACACGGCAGTTTCTATAGATTTCCAACTTTGAAGCGGCGGTTTTCCTGTCTCCTCTGGGATAGGTATAAGAAGGTAAGTGACACCTCCATCTGCATTTCCAGTAAATCTTCTGCAAAGCACGAGTCTCCGACACAATATGAAGTTTCTCCTCTTCGGCCTTCTCGCCGTCAGCTGCTGCTGCTTGTGTGATTCTACAATGACCAGAAGCGAAGGAAAACTCAGAGAAATTCTGAAGGAGTTGAGAACGTTGAAGAAAAGTCTGCAGGTAGGTCCAAAGCCATCACAATTCTACACAGCATACTTGTGTGTGAATGTGGATTTGATACAAAATCTTGCCTTTGCTTTTGCAGCACAGTATGTTGATGCTGAACACCCCACCACAGAATATTGAAGTAAGCATGGTTCATTTTTTTATGATAATTGTGGCCGATTACTCATTGATGGAGATGCAAATCATCATGAGCCTACAGCTGAGCCCTTCACATAGCGTGGGAAGTCAGAGAGTAAATGTAGCGTACACACTGCAGAAAAAACTATTGGACAGGCCGAAGCAAAAACTACATATACAACTTTACTCTTCAAGTTATCGATCGTAAGTTAAGTTTGCGATTAAATTATGCGTAATAACTCAATATGTGTGACTTGGCTGAGATGTTAACGTCATTTAATTTGGAATGTGAGATGTGAGAATTTATACCGTTCTCAGTGGCGTTAACTGTAAACTTTTAAAGCTGCTCATGAGTTGTAAAAATAATTAAAATCAAACTATATAATCAGAGCAAATGATATAACTAATCATGTAATGTTTTATCTTCCTACACAAACAATTTCAGAATTCCTGTTTGCTATTTTGATAGTCACATCCCTGTGGAGCATTGCTGTAGTTGTGGCAATCAAACTGAACCTGTAAAATGTATAACGATATCGGCCGTCTAGCACAACTCAGAGGGATTTGTCGTCACACTCAACAGCAGCACGTTAGGTCTGTGCACGTCTGTACATTTTGCACGGCTACACCGCACTCTCTGCTGAAATGTGATGAGTAATCACGCTGAAAAACAGAAAGTTTACACTTCCCTCAAGGCAAGACAGTGGCTACTTAGATTCTAAAGTAATTTTGGTAGAGACTCACAAAACCCACGCAGTAGATTTAAAATATGTTGTGACCCGGACTGAGTCTTGATGTTGTGAGGTTGACAATCAAAACATCACACAGCCAAAGTGCATTAGTTCATTTAGTGAATGAAACAACAATTCCAAATACCCAGAACAAAATAAGGTGAGACAGCGATTGTAGGTTTACTCCCACTTTTGGGATGTCAACATTTTCTGCAGTAATCAGAAAAGCATCTCAGTTGGTTTACTGTACCAAAACAACAACAAGGTGAACTATGTCACAGACTTTTCTCTGAAACAATGAGTAAAAGCAAAATATCATCCAGTGTGGACTTGTGAGGACTATCATCTATACAGGAATAGTTGTAATGGCAGAAATACCAACTTGTCTTTGCAAATTTCTGCATTCCTCATTTGTTAAATAGATAAGTAATTAAACAGATAGACTGGTAAATGGGGCAGGTTTTACAGTCCCTATTGACATTCCAACTGCTCATGTAAAAAAAAACGTATTCTCTGCAGCATTGCTGATAACATGTGGTGACAATCAGACTATTAAATGATGACTTATCAGTTCCGTTCCTCACATGACTTATTTTTGTTGTTACCAGGAGTGCTGCTGTCTATCTGCCTTGCAATGCTTCAGAGACAACCTGATGCAGCTCAACGTGACTAACAAAGTCGTCCATGTGAAACTCGGCATCAGTCTTCGGAGTCCTCTCACGGTATGTTCACGCAACACAACACCCACAACACTGCAGCAGAACGTGTGTCACCGCTCAGATGAAGCTCGCACACCTCATGGTGGTTTCTATTGCTCGCAAACTCTTCTGAAACTTACAAGGCACGCCGCGTACTCCACATCCGTGTGCGTGTACTGCCCGTTTTCTTTGCATTGAGCACCTTTATATTCATTGTTCCTTGGATGTATTTTGAACGTAATTGTAACACGTCTCGCACTCGCACTGGTTCTCCTTAAAGTAATAGCAGTGTACATTGTCTCAAATCATTTCTTTTTATTGATTGCAGGAGAACAGTTTGAACTTCTGCAACTCAGCAGAAACTAAGGTGAGACCATTTTCTCCCTGATGTTATATTCATCCACTTCATCAATTGTACGTGAATGTTGTTTTTTCTCAACATCTTCACATGATCTCAATGGACCTTTTTTTCAATTCTTCCACATCAGCCTGCCTCTTGCCGAGCATGCAACTCTCAACCAAGGGGAAACTCCACAGAATTCATCGGTAGATTGGAATCTCTCATTCAAAGGGTAATTTCTGGCAGAATTTCCTTGTGCAACACACGGTCTTGGTTTTGGCTTTAATTGTTTCCAGCAGTGATTGATAATTGATGTTGTTTCTTTTTTCTTGTCTTTAGGCTTTGGTGAGATTGGCCGCGAAACGACAGAGTCCATTGTTGTGAATTGAAAGTGGAAATAGAGATGACACTACTCCAAGGAAAGGCTACTCATGCTCAACTGCCTCTTTTATTTATGTTATTTAATATTTAAACAGATACCAGCAGTTAATCTAAAATTGAAACTCTGGAGAATCTCTTGTGTGAAGTGGTTTTGCTGCCATCTAGAGGAATATACCTCACACCTCTGATCTCAATGTACTTAAAAATTGAAAATTTATTTCAACAGATATGATTCTGAATACATTGTCGTTCTCAAAGAATGTAACAGGTTTAATGACATTTGTACTATGTATGAGGATATGCTCCATGTTGTTTAAACAAGTGAACATTGGGGAAATTAAGTGAGTATTTTTTTTAGACTTTTGGACTGTTTCTGTGTCATGTCAACAGACCTGTGTACACTACCCAAGTTGGTTGTGAATTTCCTGCTGCCCAGGTGTATTTCACCAGGAATCTTTTGAATGCTACAGTATGTTTGATGGCCTGTTGGTTTGACACCGTACTGCTCTCTGCTGGCAGGCTGCTGTTCCTATTGACCATTAGTAAAACCATAAGCTGTGAGACAACCATGCTGTACTTGTATTTATAAAAACCTCATAAAAAAATCTGGATTAACACCTAAGATTGCTCAGTTTCTTGATTTACTTCATCCAGAAGCATGAAAATGTTTCAATGGCATTTGCATACAGACACTTTTCTATGAAAACTAGGGAAAAACTCCCATCAACGCTGAAGTATGAAGAGTAAGGAAGAGAGCGTGGCGAGAGCGTGGAGAGGTGATGCAAAAGGCAAAATCCTCCCCAGGTACAGATGCCCATGCAGTAAAAACCTCTAGTTGTGTCCCTAACCACTGGTTTCTCTGCCACTTGGAACAACTGTTGCATCTCCAAGGACATGGAGATTCTTTCTCGGTCCTGCTCGCCACACCTGGAACACCTCACCATCCCCTGTCGCCCAGTCCATCTTACCAAGGAGTTACATGAAGACATCGTTGTTGTTGTTACTTTCAAAGTTTACTTTGCAGGCTTCCGTGAGCACTGCAACTTTCATTCCACTGTTCCATCGCAACAATAGCCACACCACACAGAGCGGCATGCGGCTCTGGAGCCTCGGGTTGGCCAGCCAGGCATCACACAGTGGCATCACACAGCACTCCTGATACTATGCTAGTGTCTAGTAACCATCCTCCACCTACACCACCCTGCTCGGACTCTATTCTTCACCTCTCTTGTGCGTTGGCCATTTCTCTGAAGGGTTGACCAAAATCTTTCCTCCTCAATATCCATGAACCACAACACTCCTCACACATTATTTGGTATTTAGAAAATCTTCAATGTTCTCGATGTCTAGTGGTGTTCTCTTCTACCTTTCTCTCTATTCTGTTCTTTTAGCTCCTTGGGCTTAACATGTTCTAGATCGGGTACTTACCTACCTACAGACCAACCTACCTTCCTACCTACCAGCCAATCTGCTTACCTCCCTCCCTCCCATATAACCCCCCCCATTCAAAATTAGGTGTCGAGGTACTTGTTTTAGCCCTTTACTAACCATGGCAAATGCAATGGCCAAAAATTGATTAGAGAGACGAGGTGAAGCAGCAACAAAGTACCTCCAATCCGCTACTACAGTACAGTTGGTACATATTAGCCATCAAGCACTAACTTAGTCCCATTTTTATTTTTCTCTTAAGTAGAGATGTCCGATAATATCGGATCATCGATACTATTGGCCCGATAATAGCATAAAACTGTAATATCGGTATCAGATTTTTTTTTGCTTTAAAAGCGATAAAATAAAAACCGATAAAAATACAATAATGCTTGCGTTACACTGAAATAGTGCCTATGCACTCCTGAAGCGTTTACCGGCGCACATATCGGTAGCGGCTGTTATCGGTATCGGTAAATTGAGAGTTGGACAATATCGGCATATCGGATATCGACAAAAAAGCCAATATTGGACATCCCTACTCTTAAGTCAGGCTGACTCACACTGACAGGTAGAGACCAACAATTTAATAAAAGTGGTTGCACATTTCCTCACGTTTGGGCACTTCTCTAACTGAAGGAAAAATGGTAATTGGGCTTATTATCAACATCACACACTGCTTTCCAGAGCCTATTCTCAACCCACTGAGTGAGTGTTACACAGGCATTTTCTTGGCCTGAAGGCTCAGTTAGTACCGAACATGATACTACTCTATTGTGGCTTGTGGTTCAGGAACTTCCATTGTTTGCGCAAACAGCATTTCTATCATCATCATGAAATGTGAGGACATTTTTTAAAAACCTAAACCCAGTCGGTAAAAACTTTTTACTGGTCAGTCAAAAGCGATGAGTAAAAACTAAACCAGTTTTTACTGATAGACGAGATGTGGACACATTTCTGTAGGTAACCCTCATTGACCACAAAAATGGATACCACCCCCACAACAACGTCATGGGTTGCCTAAGGTGGACTTGGGCAAAGTGAGAAAGAAGAAAAGAAATATTACTCTCCCTTTTACACCATTCTCAAACATTCCATTTGTTTTATCTAATAGCTCACAATTTAGGGAAAAGCAGAATTAAGACTATGCCTGGAATGTGTTCGTTATCACTGAAAAAATGAAATAAATGACAAAACTTTTCATCCCACCTCCAATGACATTAGAAATGAAGCCAGGTTGCAATTCTTGCTGAGGAGTTCCTACACAAATGTACGTGTACTGTTACAGCTGTTTTGTTTTCACAATTATGTTCTGCATGTTATGTATGCATGGTGAAGCTTTGAATACAGAAACAATCGATCCATTTGATTTTGTCCACACATTAACATCACGAGATGAGGCCGTGTGTTTGACAGTCAGGGTGAAATCACAGCAAGCACAACATGACTTGTCCTCTCTTGAATATACAGACGGTTTTAAAGTGTTTTTACCAACACCTAAAATGACTTAAATCCACATGATACTAACAAAGAACTGTTAATTAACATTGTGTCGCTGCAGACAGTCTTCTGAGGGAATCTGGTTGATCAGAGATGGCGAAGTGGATTTACAATACCTAGAAGTTCTCTATAACTCCAGCAAGTTGGAAATGAGAGCCAGAAACACTTATTTCATCCCGAGGGACGTTGTAGATGTGAGGACCAGCTCCTGCACTTAGTTTTTTCACTTAATTGTAACATGTTGTGAGACAGAGGTTGTCATAAAAACAGCTCATTATCGACACGGCTGTCAGCAAGACAAATCATGTCAGACCTTGACATTTCAAACTGTGATAAAAGCATGTATGCACTATTTGGTCCCTTCTGCACAGACTGGATTTGTTTCAGAGACTACCACATATTCAAACAATGGATTTTGAAAGCTTTAATCAAGTTGATATCTGTTAGGTTTACACTGCACTTGCTTTGTCAGAATCAATATAAAAGAATTTCAGGGGAATTTTTGTTATGTTCACTTGATTCTACATCCATACATTCTGCAGACTTGTGTTACATTGGTAATATGGATTTAAAATGTCTTGAAATGCAGATCGACGACTGTGAGCATGCAACTGTAGACATAAAGAGATAAATCGCGATTTAACTATGGTGCATTTCATGAGAATTAGAAAACTACATGTGAAACAGGTGTATAGGAAAACCTGCGTGGATTAAATTTCACTCTTATATGAAAGTAGGCTTCCATCGGACATTCACTTCACAATATGTGAAAAATTTCCCCACCCTCACAACAAAAGAAGAAAATCCTGACACATTTGGTTTCCTAGTGATGGACTGATAGACACATTCAGAAAGTGTGAGAGTGAGTATGTGGTAAGGTGGCATGGAGAGTGAGTGATGACACAGACCGTGGCAGGTCCTCTGTGATGTCACTGCGCTGACCTCGATTGTGAGGGGAATCCCAACACAACCTTTGGTGGAACGTGCAAGAGTAACGACACAGTCGCACAGTCACACAGTAACACAATCAGGTGCCGAGTACACCGCTGCTGTTGCGGTGAGAGCACCTGGTGAACGCAGCTGCGCTTCAAACTGATGTGTAATGCTGATGAAATGTTACACAGTGGTTGATATCATGAAATCATCATTGACAGGACGTCAGAATTCTCAGGAATACAGTATAAATCATTGTCCTGGGGATGAAGCATGTCAAGGATCATGCAATAATGAGCCCACTCCCATGCATCCATTTCATGGAAGATTTTTTTGTGTATTTGCCACAGAATTGACCTCAAAGTTCCAGAATTTCGACCAATTATTTTAAAGAAACTGCAAAACTAGCCCAGTTTTAATGTGAAGGGAGGTACAGTGAAGGTTGTTGTTCCACTACGGGATGTTGGTGGCAAATATCCGGTGTAATGGCGGTTCAAGAAGATGAGCTACAGTTTGACTATATCTATTTACTGTATCTATCTATCTATATATACACATAACACATACATACAAACATACGTACATACATACATGCAATTATTGATTTCCTACCCTAATAACCGAATTTCCACTGCCGCCCCACAGGGGGTATTCACCTCATTGTGGGGGGGTTTCACCTCGAGCCTCCTGAGGTCAAGGTTGTGTGTGAACAAGGAAAAAATTAGATGCTCTTTCACACATAACCCAGCCTACTTTTTTATTCTGCTGCTGTGTATAAATAAGCCAAGCCACTCAGGACACTTGTACAACTACCAACTGACTACCAACTGATTACCCACATTCTAACATCACAAAACACATTTTGAGTTGAAGATGGAGCACTGTCTCAGAATTGCCATCTGGATTCTTGTCATGGGAGGTCTTCAAGGTAGACCTGTGTCACCAGCCCTGATGAGTGACCTGGGCTTCGGATTCCTTCAGCAAATCGAATGCGTAAGTTCAAAATTATTCAGAATGTTACTTAACTATCAGCTTAACTTTGTTATCCACAATTAAGCGAAGAGGAGAGATTCTGCAAGTAACCTGGAAAGCCAGATGAAAGCGTAGAGACTCAAATAGCTGAAAGATTTCAAGATCCTAAACTTGCACTTCCTTCATTGTTGTAGGGGAACATGACATTCTGCACTCCAACCAATGTGAAGGTAAGAGAGAATCTTTCAGATTAAATTAAGGAGTCTTCATTTTGCTCTTTCTGCATTAAACACCATAGTCATACATGCAAGTACTCAGTCGGTTTTGTCTATTTTACTATGTTTGTTGCCTGAAATCTTAAAATCATCGTCGGTGTTGCCTTGATGGTACATCATTTTAGCCTTCCTATATTGAACCAATTAAAATGGCCTGACCTTGTGATTACCATGTCTGTCAAGGACAAATGTTTCCCTGCAGCCCTTGAGGTCATTGTGGCGGGGCTGGAGGAGGCCATGGAGAAATGCAGCGGCGATACCTGGCGAATCGGCGAGACCCTTGACGTGATAGAAGAGGCGCTGCAGCTGCCGGTACTTTTTAATTACAGCATGATGGCCAACTGATATATCTCCTGACCCCTGGAGTCAAAAGCAATTCACTAACAGAACACCACCTCTCCTCAGGCACATGAGAACCCAAAGGAATGCCAATGGACGGGCACCGAATTCCAGAGGCCCTACGGAGACTTTGTGGACAATACAAAAACCTTATTTGAGTTTTTCACCACCAACCTACAACAGAGGGCTGGATAAGATGCAAGATGCTAAGATGCTACTTGAGCTTTGGTCAAAACACACTAAAAGGTCATTTTGTTCTACATTGAAGAAATCAGTAACACTGAAAACAGCTCAAATTCAGGAACATTAGATTAATTTATCTAATAGGTTTAATTTATTTATTTATCTATTCTATTTATGTATCTATTTATTTATTGTTGAAGCAATGTCAACTTTACCACACTTGTAATTCTGCGAATAAAAATCCATGACAATTATGGGAGGTGAACTTTTACTTGTGAAATAATACTATGTAATGCAGTGCAGTGTATACCCTCTGCGGAAGCCGTTGAAAACACATGTAGTTTTTTCTCCATTAATACTTTTGTTACACCTCCAGCTAAGGTTCATTGGCACTTTCCCCAACGCAACCACAAGGCTGTGTTCTTTTCACACATTTCCTCTTGGTGACATCATTCAGCCAACAGGCCACTCGTACACACTGACGGAAAATTGTGCCACAACAACACACACCACTTACAACTGTGGGCAAATAACATCTCAAGACACACCAGATACAACTGAACCCTGCGCCAACAACACCGATAAACAGGAAACTGTGCAGTCAGTGAAATCAACATTCAGATTGCTCATGATGATGAAATCTGCAGTAAATCTGCAGCTGTTCCAGCATATTTGTAGTGTTTCAAATCCAGGATTCAGGTCACAGGATTAGGCACACAAATAAATGAGAAACATACTGTACAAACAAAAAAATATTCATTAAACGACAAAAGCCAAGCCAGTTGACATGGAACACTTGTGCTAGTCACCCAGATGAGGGATTTTACCATTCTGCGGAGGCAGTGGAAAAAAATCCCGGCAGCCAGCATCCGACAAACTCTGCAAGCATTAGCTGTTAAACCACTAATTCAGCCCACCCTTTTCCACCCCAATGGTCTATAAGTTTACACTGACACATCTCAGGGTGTTCACAAACAAATACATCACCTCTGTGACACTGACGAGCCATTCGCTGAACATGGAGCGATTCCTCATGATTGGACTGTGGATGTTGACACTGTCGGGATGTGCGCAGACAAACCCTTTGTGGATGAGTGACTCAAACATTGACCTGATGCGGCATGATGTCAAATGTGTAAGTTATTGAATTTTGTTTTGTCTTTTTCCACCTCGGCCACATATTCTTTTTTGAGAGGGACCAACACGGCTCAATGTTGATTTTTGTTTCAAAACAGCCACCTGATTCCAAATTCTACACACCAATAAATGTCAAAGTAAGTGTCTGCTCTCTCCCTGCATTTCACCCATCATGTAGTCTAAGGAACTAGACTTGCTTTCGCAAACCCTTAAATTTGGTACACAACATGACTTTGGCAGGTTCTACTCCTGCGTACGTCTACCACAGCTTGCATTTCCTTATCTCTGTGTGTGCTGACATTGTTGCCATGTTCACAGAAACGATTTTATGTCTCTGCCCTAGAAAGAATGTATCACCTCGGCACTAAGCTGTTATATGACAGAACTAGAACGAACAGTAACTTGGGAATGTGAGGATCACCAGCAACGCATTCCTGGAGCCCTGGAGTTCTTGGAAGATGTGATTATGGAAACATCAGAGAGAGGTTATGTGAGTGCTGTGGTGAAATTAAAAGTACATTCTGACTATCTATTCCAATGAGGCAACAAAACTGACATATTCCCTCTCCCCACAGGAACTGACAAACTCTACTGGATGTATGTGTGAGACTTCAATGGAATCTGTTATGAAAGATTTTCTTATTGGAATGGAGTCTTTACTTCACCAAATCAATAGTTTGCCAAGGATGGAGCCAGGGAGAACATCTTGACTGTCTCCTCCGCAAAGTTTACCAAGACCGCTCGTCATGAGCTCATATTATGCTTCAAAGAATTTCAAGTCAACTACTGAGCAAACTAAGTTCAGCGACTGATTTTAAGCACCTTGAGGTAAAGGTCAAGTCACGCAATGTAGACAATTTCAATTTTGTTTTGACGGACAGACAAAGATCCAATAATATTGTCCTTTTGACAGATCCAACTTGATGTTTCCGTACACCACCTACTGGGACAAATTTTGAGGGGATTTTTGTGATGACAAATATTTAAGCACTGACACTCTATTAATGACACCATTCATACTAAATGGGTTCTTAAAACACTGTGTATTTTCTTACTTTTTATGTTTATTAAGTACTCTTACCTGAAAAATGTATACAATTTGATGTTGAACTCAGAAGTGTATTTATTTATTTGTTTATTAATTCCTTATGGGAGAAATTGCATTTCTAATAAAAACAAACTAAAAATGGTCTGTGGTATTTCGTGAACAAATCAGTTGCATGGGAGGCACATCACTTTTGATGAGAATTCTTCAAACGTGAAATCCTATCTCTATCCCCTATGAATTTACTACCACCACTACTGTACAGGTAGAGGAGCTGGAGGAGGTGTCTGGGGAGAGAGAAGACTGAGCTTCCCTTCTGAGACTGCTGCCCTAGATAAGCGGCAGTAGTGTGGCAGCCCACAGTGGCATTGGACATTATGATCTTACAAAAAAAAAAAAAACGCAAGTCGCTACACTGTATTTTGTTTAGAGATTGGTTGGGATGCTCCACAAAGACAAGGGTCAGTTCAGGCAAACCACGAGAACATCTCCAGGTCCCCTCCATAAGGAGGTTTCCTGGCAAAGCTACTGGTGAGTGCAGATAAGACTGAGGACCAGGTGGACAGACTACATCTCCCTACTGGCCCATGAGTGCCTGTGGATCTCAATGTAATAACTGAACCACGCCAGTGATAAACGCCACCGTTATGACAAAAACTTGGACATGTAGACTACAATTGGATAAAAGCCTATGAGTTGGTACAGCCCAAAATACAAACAGACTCTGGGAGCGTCACTTTCTCCCCTAACTGTGCAACACCTGCAACCACCACTTGGACAACATATATCCATATTGAGCCCCGATGGCAGCCCAGCCCAGTCCAGGTCAAAACAGCCCTGATTTATAACTCAGCTGAGTGAGGAATTTCACCAACGATATACCATGGAACAAACCTAAATTTAATGGACATGAAATGTTGTTCCCAGTAAATACTGGAAACTGAACATACAATGTTTTCAGGCACCTTGCATTTTTGTATCTGCCAGGTCTATCTAGCATTGCTAAATTTGCCAGTTTTGCACATTTACAGTATTTACATTTGCTGTTTACATTCATTAAGCATCAGTATAATGAACTCCTTTTTATATCCTTCTTGTTCTGTTAGATGTGTTCTCAAATGTTTCCAGTATGAAACCACATCAAGACAGTTGCACATCCTGTTTACCTCAAACGCTTGTATGAGTGAATAATGGAAAAACTCCTTTCAAATTAGCTTTTTGTAAACTTCTGGTGCGATTCATAATTACCAGGCAACACAATATGAAAACCAGATACAGAGTCCATATCAGGGCAGACAGAGAAAAATATTTCATCTATAATGACATTCAGAATACAAACTCAACAAAAGATAAAGCGAAAATTGATGCAGAAAAATGTGCTCAATATGATTCAAATGTTTCCCAACCAAGCCATTTGTTAAATCCATCTAGAATACATTGCAACTCATTGTGCTGATTGCGTGCAATACTTAACTGGGGCCACATATAAATATGGTACAAAGTACTATGTGAGGAACATGCTCGATTAAAATAAATTTGAAGATGCTATTTAAATACTTTTAGCTGTGGAAAATGAGAGGCACAAGGTAGCTTAAAATTCAACAAAAGTGAGAAATCACAAGCCTTGTCTCAAAGTCAAGCCCCAAGTGCAAATTCACTAACATTTTTCAAGCATTACATTACTATAGGAAATCATGAAAAGTTTGAAACCTGGCCTGAAAGACTGCAAATCATGATCCTTGAGAATTGGGTCCAAAAATGCACATGAGGTTCAAACTAAAACTCTGAGAAGGAAAGTAGACGCATCATTCAATTGACAAGAAGATGTGTAAATCATTCATACTACTGCATCACATGCACAGGAAACAAGGGCATTTCCTGTACGGGTAGTAAAGAAGCAAAATGTTGTGCTGCAGGCAGACCAAGTCTAAATCATTTGACAAAGCAGCTAGATCTTCTCAAAATAGCCCAGACAATGGTCACTTGCGTAATCATCAGGCAGTGGGAAATGCGATGATAAAAGAGCAATGATAAACTGCAGGCTTGCACAATATTGTTAACAAAAAGCTGAGGATGTGGTGAAAAGCTTAAAGCTACATGTGTCAATGTAGCTAACTGATGTGAGCTGATGTGAATTCATTATCATGAGAGTAACATGTGGCATTGTAATGTAAGCAAACATTCTAAAAATAATTACAAAGAAAGTACGTGTAATAGTAAAGAGGTGGCTTTTAATTATAATAAACATGTCTTTGACATAACCATTTCAGCAAAAGACTTTGCAAAAAATAACCCTTCAGCGAGATATTTTCAGACTAAAGATGAAAAGAGTGAAATGAATATTGAGGTCAATGCAAATTCACATGAAGCTGGCTGAAATACTGATAACTAAGTGAAGCGTTTAGATGAATACACACTGGGTACAGGCCTTATTCAACTTATTCACACAGTGCCCATTTCCACTGAACACCCCAGAACACCCAAGAGGCAATAGTGAAACATAGGGGAAGAGCAAAGGCCCGCTACATTGACTTGAGAAACCACAAGAAAGTAGGTAGGCATGATGCATGTGCGGTTATGAAACCAAATGTTCAGCCACGGAAGTTATCACCTACAGAATGTTTGACCAGCCATGAACCAAATCCCTGCCGCAACAGGTACTCCTTAAATGCCTTCTTCGCCTCCTGGTATGGTTCTGCCATCATCTAAAATGAACAGATGACAAATGCAAATTGAAAGTGGACATAACTGACATTCATTCAAGACCTTTGAGACTTTTTGTCTTTTTCAAGACAATATGAATGCAATCACAGACCTACAGTAGATCACGTTTTACTTGCAGAAAACATCCACCTCGTTTTTCCAGCTCAGGCTTGGCTGGGCAGGTCCCCATGCCTGAAGCTCTGGCCACCAGGCCCTCGCAAACAAACTAAAACTCCAGTCCTGGGTGCAAGGTAGAGCTCCACAAATGGTTCTGGTTGTGAGAGAAACTCCTGGGTTTGTTCTTCGACGAATGCTGATCTGAGCTGCTCTTTATCCAGCTACTCAGCCTGGTATCAATTTGCCATGGCCGACGTAACCCATCAACAAAGCTCGAGGAGACATTCATGCATTAAACTCTGCCACAACAGCAAGGTGCAAGTTCAGGCACCTGAAGTTAGTTTAATTGTTGTTCCTCCATTTTCATTTGATTTCAGTTTCACTGTTTCATGTTTTTCCTCTCTCTTTTTTTTGGTCTCCTTGGCTGAGCAAAGACGCTTGCTCTCAGATAATGGGAGCCATCATCTATCCATTTGGAGTTGGTGAAAAGCACTTCACATCTCTACTGATCCCACTCTTGCAACTATTCCCTCTTGTCCCTGATAAATTACAGCAAAATCTTATGTGAGGCGCTGGCCAACCCACCCTCATCTGTCTGTGACTGGCTCTGGCTGGCTTTATTGGTCATCAACAGCGTTAGTTGAATGACTAACATGCTTCTGTTGGATAGTCAAAACCACAACAAAATCTACATCAACTTTTAGTTTTTGGTCTTTTTTTTCTCCTCCTCTTTTTCCAAATGACAGAAATCCGTCTACAGATGTAGAACTTGAATCCCTGACTCCTGACCTCGGTTGCTATTTCACAATTAAGTTGCATCTGCGTATAAGACGCACCCCCCTGGTGGTTACCTTAGCCTCTCTGTAGGTGCATGTGGCCAGCGGGCCCTCCTTATTCGCTTCTTTGGCCACCAACCTCAAACGATGCAGCATTGCTGCTTTGCAGAGGCGACTGGCAAGTCCAGAACCACTCTTAAAGGGAGATCTTCAAGACAGAAATCAGTGTGGATGACGTACAAAAGACGGATCAATACTTCACCTGACATCACCATCAAGCATACATTACTTACTCCTGCAGAGTTTTGCCCTCTACTCCATCCACAGCCTCTAGTGAGCTATCGCCTTGACTCCAATTGATGCAGCAAGTTAAATGGCCACTGCCAACACTGCTGGTCGCCACAGATTGAACTAAGGTGATGGTGGGTCGCATCATTAAGTAAGACATCGGCAGATGAGAGGTTACGCCCTCTACACGCTGACATACAGAGATCTCCATGCCACGGACATCGGTGCAGAAGCTGTCACCTGCAACATTTCAACAGCAACATTGAATGCTAACCACGGTACATTATAGTCAAGCATCCACGCCAATTTTAAGTCAAAATACTCATTTGTAAACTTACCCACGAGGATGTTTTGGGCATAGACAGGCTCGATAAAATGGCTGAGCAAGGCACCCTGATAGCCCAGAACTTGCCACTGGGTGATCTTATCTGTGGTGGACATGCTGATCAAGTTGGAGGGTGACGGGTCAGCTGAACATGAAAAAATTGAGAACACCTTCAAAAGTCAAGAGGAAAAGAAAATATGAAAACTCACTAATAGTGTAAATTACATACATGTCACATCAGTGCTATGATATGACACGCATGTCCAACTTAACTGTTCTCTGGCACAACTGACTTAGCTGATATCATTTCACTTCAGTAATGATAATTCTTTAATTTTTATATAATTACAATTTTACAGGTGTTGGATACACTACTAAGACAGTGGACTCAGAGGGCGAAAAGAGCAATACCTTTCCCTCCTCTGCCAAATGAAGGCTGATCTCGCTGTTGATTTGCCATATACATTTAGAGACTGGATTCAGCTGCCTTGGGGACGAATCAAAAGAAAAGAGGAAGACACTGAAGTCATTATGTACGGGATAATGTACGCGTCGGAGGTCATTGTTGCTTGATAATCACCGAGTGATTATCAAGCAACAATGACCGACGACAAGGGCATTATCGCGCTTATTACACGGTTTAAAACATTAATGAATAATACAGTTGTCAGAAATAGTTCATAACAAGGCTACTTTCATGTTTAGGCGGGATGGATCCAGCCCGCCTAAACATCACTATCATCTTATGTAGATCTATCTATCTAACTTACAATGAAAAAACTTTCCGGCTTGGTCATGACCAAGACAACATCATATAAAAAAAAAATCACAAATACAGCCAGCATTTAGACAAGCACAATATCTCAGAAGATACCAACAGTTTGGAGGACATCTGGGCAGCTCCTTTGGGCAGTTGGTTCAGATAAAGGTGGAGGGTGATGTCAGGCTTCACCGTGAGGAGAGTTGTGCTGCTGCTCTGCTGAAAGATCGACCTCTCCCTCAGGCTATCTGTCTTGCTGAAGAACATCAGGAGGTGGCGATACAGAAACCTGAGCCGAGATAAAATCAGCGACAGGGATTTAGAGGCCAAATTGCTACATAGAGGCCTTTGACAGAAAATCTAGAATGCCTGTTACATATGACAGCCCATTATTGCGTAGAATGCCGAGAAGAGCACCAATGACAATATGTAGTGATCATCTCTAGAGACTTCAATTAGCTGCTTGTTAGGGTCACGCCTACGGTTGACCCTATAACATATGGAAGGGGTCAGGAACCTACGCCTCACAAGCTATATAATGCTCTTCCAACGTTATATTATGGTTCTCTGCAGCTTGGGAAAAAAAATCCACTCCTGTGTAGAAATGAGACTGGCAATAAACTTTGACTGACTTCGTTTCGAATTAGCAGAGTCCAGCGGCTGTCCAGAGTGGAAAAAGACTTTGTACAGCATGAAACTTTGACACGCCGAAAAGTTTTTATACTACCCGTGATTCCCCTTTAGATGTAGAAAGGTGTAGAAAGGTTCCCAACCCCTGGCTCGATAAAGTAATAAAGAAGAGGTGGCCAAATTCTCAACAGTAGAGTTTGAGAATAAAGGTCATATAACCAACCGCATAAGTGACCTCCTGGCGGTCACCACTGCATGTGAATCATGTAGGATTCGTCCAGATACTGAAGGGCACTTGCTAGTGTTGAAGTCCCCTGTACCAATGGCGATCACTTCAAATCCACTGCCTGAAAAGTGAGAGGTGGCTCAGAAAAGGACTGTGCATTGGATTCTTTTTGTGCCATTCATATTACTTGGAAAGTGTTTGCAATTACTCTTGAACAGACATCACTGGCCTCGACATGTCATGGTAGTAACTTACCCCTCTGGATGATGAATGCTGCAATGGTGTCTGCACAGACTGACAGCTCTGTGTGGCCGTCCATCAGCTTACACAACAGAACTTGGACAGCCTGTAGAATTTGGAAGTTGACCGGATTGTTCCTGTCTGAGAGGATGATATTTCAGTTACTCAGGTGTTGCTTTTGTGCTGACTGGATCACAACTACAATAATCTGAAGTAGGTTGATTGGTAAATGTATATTTAGCTTTGTGTGGCCATGGTAGAAAATTCAGTATGCAGTTTAGACGGCAACTTGATAAAGAATTTTGACATCCAGCATGTCTCTCTATGGGGATACTTTCAACCTCTACACTGCCCTCTTTCAATAAAATGAAGTAGCTGAAATCAGAGGAACAGAGGTAGACATTTTCCGATCTAGTTTGATGTTTCGGGTCAGTAAGGTAGGGGTTCATATATTACTTCATGAGAGAAAGACTGAGATGCTCTACTACCATAAGGGAACCTGCAGGTGCGGACTTCTTTCATTGGCAGTGGAGGCCGGGACAGGGGATCTTAAGAAAAAAAAAAGGCTTTCGTCAGATTTACCCTATCGAAAAGAGTTAAAAGTCAGTTAACAGATGGAGTTGGGATAACTTCAGGTCTGTGTCCATCAATTAGCCCTTTCAATAAATACAGATATTAAGAGTAGTAAAAATAGAAAATAAAATCCCTGTGTTCCCAGAACTAGAGCACTAGCAAAAATGATGTTAGCCAATCCACTCTTGTGTTGCAAGTAATTCATACATCAACAAAAAAGCTTTGCTCCAATTGCCATTGTTATTAGCTTGTTTCATACAAGAGGGATTATCTTTCGCACTTTGTCCTGACTGACTTGCTGAGGCTGTGATCACAAGCAACAATTTTGCAAGGCAAACTGCTTTGTTTTGGAACACAAAAGTACTCATAAAAACAAAAATGCCCTTTCCTCATATAATGATGAAGTATATATAATAATGAAGATAATAATGAAGTGTTTTACAACACCTCCGAATCCACCTGGAGGGATGTCCAAGATGTGGTTACAGCAGCCAGAGTGAGCTCTGCTCCAGGCCCTAGCCAAGTACCTTACAAGGTCTACAAACTCTGTCCAAACCTCTTCACAATCCTCTGGAATCTGTTGCGAGTGTTTTGGTGAAGAGGGACCGCCTCTGATAAATGGAGACAGGCAGACGGAATTTGGATCCCCAAAAGGGAGAACTCCAAGCTACAGAGGTTCTGATCCATCTCACTTCTTAGTATGAAGGGGAAGAGGGGATGACGGAATGTACTGCCTGCTCCCTGTGTAGTGCCTACAGCCTTCGGGGCATCACAGGAGCTGCGAAGAAGAGAGCCATCAAGTCTGCCACAGAGGCTGCAGAGAGAGCCTCCAAGTGGATTTGGATAAAAAGGGGTGTAAAGTGGGATAGCACTGCTGGGACACAAGCCAGGGCCTGATCACACCCGGCCGGGTCGCCTGAGGGACCCAAGGATCTCAGGAATCAACACTGACGGTGTGTTCCAGCGCATAGGCTGATTTATCTAAACACAGGCACATATTCAGTTGCTTCTATACTTCACGTACACCTATTCAGCCTGATACTCTGTATTCTGTTGTCATTATTACAACTTGTATTTCAAGATGAAGTGTCCATCCTTGGTCTTGGATTTTTAAAAATAAATTTCCCCCAAAAATACGAGTTGGTCATGGTCCGGACCAACTTGCATTTTTGGTTGATGCGACTTACACTCTAGGGCAATTTGTAGTCTGGATATTACAGTTATCTGTATCCAGGCAGGATTCTGATGGGATAACATTGAGGGCAACAGCTTTGATTCAAGAATTTCAAATTCCATCTAATAACTTCTAACAGTAGATGTGCCTCTGGCAAGTTCTCCTACCTGGCACATGACAATCCTTTTCCAAAGTGGGGAGCAGTTCCTCCAGAGCGACCTCTCCTGCCTTAAGTCGAGCCTCCTTTTTGGTTTTCCCCATACCAGTCTTGTATTCAATACCATCAATTACAACGGCAAAGGCAAAACAAAGCACCAGAGGGCTCCCTGGTAAATGGGACACATATACTGTACAGTGAGCAGACAAAGTCCATCAAAGTCAACGTCAAGTCAAGTCAGGTGAATTTAATTTGTATGGCGTCAAATCAGAAGTTATCTGAAGGCGCTTTACAAAATGGCGCAGGTAGTGCCCCTCAGCATGTAAACAGTAGAGAACTATGGGATGGACACACAGGGACCCATTACATCTCAACTAATAATTCTTAAACTTTTTCAGCATTGGTTAGCATGGGCTTTGTTATTGTCATTATTTACGGCACACCGTTAACAAATCCCGACATATCCTGAACACACAACAGTGGTAGTTTTACCTGCGGCCGCAGTCTCTCTTATTTCAAGTCGGTATCCTAAAAGCTCGGCAAGCTGATAGAGCAAGGAAATTGCGTGCGTCTCTTTCCTCTTGTATCTGTCAATCAGCATTTGAAGACACATTTTTGGCTGAGGAGGACGGCCTTATGAGGGAAAGTGGAGAGAAGAACTTTTACCCTTTTGAGAATGTCAAATCTTGAATTATTACCAACATATCTTAAATCTGCAATTATTTTTCTGGTTCTGACACTAACCGGATCTCAATTTAGTTTTGACCAGTGGAGCAGCGGCACCTTGGGGACAGTTGTCTGAGGCCATAGAGTCCTGTTGGTGTGTAGAGTTCTTGGAGAACATTGGAGCCAAACTGACTTTCTTGGAGCCTCTCAATGATGCCCCAGCAGAGGACATGTTGCTGGGCGAGGGTATGGACATGTCTAAGACAAAAACGAGGCAAAAAGGATGGTCTGTTGACAGCAGCTAGATGAATATCAACGAAAAACAATACTGTTGGACTGTAAAAAAATCAAGTCCAGTTAAAAATTTCCTTCAGGCATGCTCCCAGTTGGTGTGTACAATACTGACGATTAGGGATGACAGGGGACCACCCAGTGGAAAACGAGAATGATACATGCATTCTTTACCAGATAAAAATATTTTTTAGTAATGAACCATTATGTTTGAAATCTGAAATATTTTCCTCCAAGACAAACGCGTGAATAGAAATGTTTGGTGGGTCCACCTGCTGTCGACGTGCCGCTAGCTAACTGCTGCTATGCGGTGACTTCAGCAATATCACAAGCTACCCGAATTGTCGGGGGAGAAGAGCAACAGGTGTCTTCATTTGAGGTCAGTTTTGTGGCAGTCAAATTATGGCATACCAAAGAAGATTTACCGTGAGGCCGCCGAAAATGTCTCGGTTCGCAGTGGTTTGACGTGGGCCAGCCCGCGTCTCACCTGATGTTAACAACTGACGGACTCGCCCACAGACCTTGTGTTGGGACCACCCCAGTGGGGTCAAAATAAAAGTTGTAAACTTGAACCTGCTTGTCCCGAAACACGAGGAAAATACACATCGAAACATACAACAGCATTTAGCAGCAATTTCTGTGAGGAATGTGAGTTTTATATCAAGGTCTAATATCTACTCTAAACAAATTTGACCGTCACTAAGACAACATTCGCTAAAAAAAATGTTGGTGTCACACGAAAGTAACCAGTTTTTGTTACTGTATTAATAATAGCACCTCAGTGGGGTTGTTCCGATACCATTTCGGCCCCCGATACCAAGTCCGATACAGGCCCGTGCCGTATCGACCGATACAGACGCAGATACCATACCGACACCACTCCGTGTGAAAAAAACAAAATATAAGCGCGTTTTTTCCCTCTAATTCTAAAGAATTGCATACTCACGTAGATGTAAAATCATTGCTATCATGGCTCGGTCAGGCACTGTATGACCTCTGTGACCTCTGTGAAACATGAAAAAAGACTAATTCAGAGTGAAAACGGTACACTTTTTTTTTTTTATTGCCGACCTGGTATGGGTGACGATAAGTGAATAAACTCTTCTAAAACCTGAGTCTTGGCTCTCAAAGGCCAAAATAGAGCAATATAAATGTAGTTACAACATGTAGTACAGTAGTGCAATTAGAGATAGAATACAATAAAATTGAAATAAGAAATAATATACACGAGGTATCTTTGAGAGAGATCATGCTATTAAGGCATATCTGAGGTAAGAACATCTAAAATGAATATTTTTCCGTAAAAGACAAGTGAAAAAACAAGAGATAATAGCAAATTCTCGATAACAGTAGACTAACGTAACCTTTGACCTTTGATACCTTTGATAAAATGGAATTGAATTAAATTGAATTGAATCTAATTGAATCGAGTTTAACAATCTGTACTTAATGAGTAAGGCCTAGAAGTGGCAAACAGAGGGAACATAGCTTGCTGCATAAATCCAGCAAAAGTGTTTAAACCACATAAAGAGTCTAGTTTGCAGAAATGTGTGTACATTGTGGAAACATCCAAATTGCAAAAAATAAAGGATGTAGAGCTCATCTGCCTATTATTTACCCGCCACGGAAAATCATCTGAAAATCTGTGAGTGAAAATGAAACCTTAAGCGCTGGAAAAATGTGTTACTAATAACGAAGTATATACATGTACTGATGAGGGAATTTCCCCACATGTCAGATTTTAGGAAAACACCATCACCATGCTCAAAGACAGCATCTCTTTCCCTGCCCTTTGTGACACAGTATGGTTTTACAAAATATTACAATAAACAAAGACTGACATGACTGCACTTGTGAATTTTTCCACTCTGTCATTGTGTCTGTGACATATTGTTATTTCACGAGTAGTATTCCTTCATTATGGAATGTCAGGGACTGATTTGGAGGGGATGTTTTAATGAATAGTGTCTCGCAGCATATCACAAATCGGTGTACTGTATGTCTGAGTTGTGCAGAAACAGGAGATGTCTTGGCCTGTAAGCCATGTAAAAGCAGTGACAGGTTGGTATTCTGACAGTAGGGGGCAGCATAGGAGAAGTGAAAAATCGAGGACAAAAAGTCTATGACAGGTGTGATTGATACTTTGTTGTCGTACCTCTCTTGAGAAGGATAAATCATTATCAATTTCAGTAGAGTTGCATATGTGACAGCAGAATGGTGAAAACAACAATGGACTCTTGCATTAAGAATTTCAGATTGTATGGGAAATATAAAATTGATTCAAACTAATTTGGGGGGGGTACTCGGACCTGTTGATGCTGATAAACTCACCGACACTGACCATTATCCGTTTACAATTTGTGACAATAAAGTACATTGCTGTCAGTCTGAACACAATTTAACAATAGGCACGCGACTTTAGGCGGGTTATGTTTATACGATTGACTGTGAAGAGCCGAGTGCACGGCTGATCGCTGTGAACTAAGATCATCAGAAACCAAACACTAATGCCCCTCGGCTAACACATGTTTACTATGACAGCACCCTACTGCTGAAAAATGACAGCGCTTCTTCCTCAGCCCTGATACAGTCGTCTTCAGCTGCAGCTTCCCAATGCATCTCCACAGCCAAGATTGAATCTTACCCATTCATTAGACTAAGTGGATGAGCCTCTCTAATAGGGGCTCCCTTCCCCTCAATAATTGCCGTTGATTGGCGTAAATTAGGCCCTAGTTGCCAGACGAGTGATTCTCGAAGACGATAATCTGATTCCCAACTCAAACTAATAGGATTTTAACTCTGGCTTTGGCCTAATGTCCGTCTGCAAACCCTGGCTATGGCCCTACGCCCCATCTAGTCGACATCCTCTGGATCATATCTGGCCTTGGCTGAGCTGAGACAACAAGTGCAGTATGGATTTGGAAGGGGTGGAGGTCCATGCTGCTCTCCAGTAGCGGTCTTGTTGACTCGTGTCTTGAAACACATTCAAATGTCAACAAGGATCCATCGGTCATTTACGGGATGTGGTTCACTCGCACAGATAGGAGAATATGCTGTGAGGGAGAAAAAAAAGAATGAAAGAGAGATTATATGTACCGGTACTTTATGGTGTGGTTTGCAGCTCGTCATGCTCAGCACCAGGGCCTCTCTTTTGAAACCTGGAAATTTGAATGCATGCTTCGGTCAGGAGCGCATCATAATATCTGTGGTAAGGTTTGTAAATTCAGCAGATGGGCTGTTGCAGTTGACTCATTCCATTTGAGATAGTGAAAACATCCATACAAAAACACCTAAATGAAAGCAAGTCTTTTAGCAATTGAAGAATATTCATTTAACATTTGCACATCTTCCATTGTGTTCTCATGTTCAAATCTTTGTATATTCTCATCCCCTCGTGTGTCTTGCTCTGTTGTGGTCTCAGAAAACAACATTTTATGCTGCCATCCATGGTACATGAAGTTTATAAGAGCTACTCACTGAATGTTCTTTTGTCATTGAGTTGATAAGGGGACAGTGCTGCTACTAAGGCCCAAGGACTAATGAATCTCCACTCCATTACAGCTGAATCGGACAGATTGCTCTCCCAGAGAAATGAATTGAGTTTTTTGTATTTGTGAGATCATTCTCCCTCCATTAACTGCTCTTTATCCCATCTCTTCATCACAGCCAAATCAGGTTAGGCAGCCATGATTAGCTGGGGTGGCCTCTCTTTTTAAAAGATAATTGGGTTTGGCGGCTCAGCTGATAGTGCCATTAGGACCAATAAAGGCTGGGCTTAGCTCATAGAGTGAAACAGATTCTTCAGCAGCAGATGGCAGATGAAGGGAGAGGGCCCTGATGCACGCAGGATGAAAACAAAGTTTATGTAATACAAGTAGTGTCACATCCTGTCTATGCATGATCCCCCATCTTAAACCTCTTACCTCTCCCCATACCCCTGATATTCTTTCTTGGTGCCGATGGCGGCGCTTTTAAGATTATATACTGCATGCTTGAATCTCAGAGTGAATTCTGAACTTTATCAATTACGTTACAATCAATTTCTCATTCTGCATGATCATTCATTCAGTTACACAAACTCAGAGATCCATTAAGATTGAGATTAAATGTGCAAAAATCATGATGGTAAAATGCGAGCAAAGATTCTGTTTTGCAAATACGTAAGTCAGTCAATACAGCTGAATAAGTTCCATGTGCCTTCAGAGTCGTGCTATATCGTCTTGGGATCTTCCT